>ML792891.1:228166-266944 GCA_009831015.1 Picea engelmannii | reverse complement strand
ATTTTGTTATTTCAATTTTATAAACTTATACACAAGAGAATAAAAATCATAAATTGCATAAAAATCAAATATTTTTAAAAAGAAGATACAAAGTAAAAGGATTTTATGCTTGGACTTTAGGTTAGAGGAGATTTAGCCTAGAGTTCATTGTGTTTTCTTGTTGGGGCTCTAAACCCAAGGTGACATTCCCGTCTCTTCCCACCTAGCCCCATGGGAGGTCGAGACGTTGGTGTTAGAGACTCTCTAGTCCCTTGACATCAAAACACACTTTATACCACAATGTATCTTGTTTCCATGTATAACTTTTAGGTGGGTTGGGATCTACCTGAAGCCATTGGATGAGCTACTTTAAAGCACTATTTTCTAGGAATTCCATGTGGGCCTCCTCAAGCCATATTAGACTTGGTAATGATAAGGAAATAAGTGACCCATTCTCCTCAAATCTTCTGGATAAATAATCAAACACAACATTATCTTTACCCTTCGTATACATGATCTCATAATCATGCCCCAACATCTTGGTGACCCATTTATGTTTCTCTGGTGAAGAAAACATTTTTTCAAGGAAGTACTTCCGAATATTATGTTTGGTCTTGATCTAAAAATGCTTCCCTATGAGATATGGGTATCGAGTCTCCATTGCATGAAGGATAGCCATCATTTCCTTCTCATATGTGGATTTTTCCAAATTGTGGTCACACAATTGTTTACTGGTGAATGTGAAAGGGTGTCCTTCTTTCATCAATACTTCTATGAGACCTCTACCTGAAGCATCACATTCCAGGAAAAAAATCTTATTAAAATCATGCAATACTAATACTAGAGTAGTGCACATGGAATCCTTTAAAGAATTGAAGGCATGTGCTACTACCTCACTCCAAACAAAGGAATTCTTTTTAAGGAGTGAAGTTAGGGGAGCTATAATTTTTTCATAATTTTTCACAAATTTCATGTAGTAGCTTGTAAGTCCTAAGAATCTCCTCAAGATATTCAGTATTTTGGGACAATCCCAATCTTGTGTAGTTGCCTCTTCCTCGGGCTCAACTCATACTCCCTCGTTACTTACAATGTGACCCAAATATTCAGCCTTAGGAGCCCCAAAAGTACATTTGGAGCGCTTCACAAATAATTGGTTATCTCTCAAGAGTTGAAAGGACTTATCCACAATGCTCTATGTGTGATTCCCAATTTCCTTCCTTCTTTAATACCATGACTACTAGTAATAAGTAAGGGCTTGTACTAGGATGTATGACCCCTGCCTCCAACAACTCATGAATGATCTTTTATATTTCATTATTTTATGCAAAAGGGTATCGAGAAGGACATACATTTGGTGTTTAACTTCTTGTAATCATGGGAATTCCATGGTCGTTCTCTCCTCAAGAAGGGGGTAAACCCTTTGGTGTCTCGAAGACATGATGATGTTTTTCAAGGACTAGTTGTGAGTCTGGGTGGATTTCATGTGTTGGGTTATCCATAACATATGTAGCATTAAATTGGGAAATAATGACATAGTGTCCCTTCTTTAATAACTTCTCCATATGATGAGAGTTGACTATTTGAGGAGAGCTCGTCTAAATCCCTCAAAGGGTGTGTACATGACCCTCTTTAGTGAAAATCATATAGATTTCTTTGAAATCCATGGTGACTAGTCCCAACGTGTGTAACCATTTGAACCTCGATACTATATCACACCCACCCATATCGATGGAAAATATATGTTTTTTGAGTTGATAGTCTCCCCTCTAGAGTCTGACATTTTCACATCTACCCCCACATTTCATCATACCTCCATTGGCAATCATGATTTAAAAGTTGTGCACCAAGTGTAAAAAAAAAATAGGTTTCTTCTACCACTCCCTTGTGAATTAAATTGTGAGTGCTTCCATTGTCAGCTGAGCCTATGAATTTTCGATACTTGAACCCATGAGTTTCAAGGTTTGTGGAGTCGAAATGCATGATAATGCATGTAGGGAGATAATGCATTCTTCATGAGAGAATGGAGCTTTGATATCTTCATGAGTTTTTTGTTGATGTATTCAACCTATAACTGTGGTGCATCTTCAGTACTTATGTCTTTGGTTAGGGCCTGAGTGGTCATATCAATTTGGAACAATTTTTTTTCTTTACACTGATGACCTGGAGTATATTTTCATCGCAATTATAGGAGATTCCCCATGTTTGGAAATATACCATTTTAATTGGAGACAACATTTGTACTTTCAAAGGATGAGTAGGATTTGTTCTTGGGGAATTATCCTAGGGAGGATGAGTGTGAGAAGTGAAGATTGTTTTTTGTGTTTATGCAATGGTCATCGTCTCTACTTGTAGGGCCCTCTAAGTCACTTATAACCATGTAGTAGTATGTTTAATTCTAATGTGTGCTCAAATATCCTCCTTGAGGCCACTAATGAACCATTCTTTAGAGAAATTATTTGTTAAGTTCTTTGTCTAGATAACTAATTTCTCAAAGGCTGCCATAAATTCTATGATTGAGATTGTTTGGCATAACTTGGTAATCTGCCTCAAATAGTGAGTATCTCTCTTGAAACATGCATATAGATATTTAATGAAATGAATCCAAGCAATATATAGAATGCATATGATTTTTTATGACATTCCCACCATTACCATCATTCCAGATATAGATACAAGACCCCCACCCTGAGTTTCATCATGTCATCAGTAATACCTTGGAGGGTGAAGTAATGTTCTATCTAGGTGACCCATCCAGATGGGTCAAAACCATCATAAGTATTCAATTCCACCTTAGGATAATGATGACATGTGTTATTGTCCATTGATCTATTGTCGTGCAGACCCAATGAGGGTTGTGGGTGGCTAAATAGTCTCAAGTGAGAATTTTCTTCCTGGTGTGGCTCAATGTGTTGTGCAGTCTAGTGTTTTTCTTCTAACATTCCCTGAGTTTGTGTACCCATCAAATTATCAATCAACATATTTTGAAAGTTGTTGAAATTCTCATCCATATTCTCATTGAACTTAGTTATGTCATCCTAATTTGTTTTAAGTTGATCTTCCACACACTACTTCTTGTGCATTGAAATCGGACGGTGCTACAACAGTTTTTTGATGCACGTTCGTCGACCATCTGAAAAAACCCGATTATTAGTTTCTTTGGTGTATTCATTTTGGATAGTCGACGAAAGTACGGATGTCAGATATCCGACAACCTATCATTGGCTATACCAACAACCCTAATGGCCAAAAAATCATCGAAATTAGACATTGTTTCTGACAACTACGTTTCGAAAGTCCGACATAACGATATGTCAAATATCCCACATCCCTATGACCAATATTGTCAAACATGTTCTCCCATATTCGACGACTGTGAGTGTCTCATATCTGATGATATAATAGTACCATCGACGGTGGTGCCATACCTCTGACAGTCAGTGTTGTCGGTCCCAATGTCATATATTCGACATCCCCTTTCGGAGAATATTTGATGGTGTCATAGTACCTCCGACATGGGTGCCATACCTCCGACGACCGGTAATGTCGGTAAGACCGTCAGATATCCAACGGTCACCTTCAACGAATAGCTGACAGTTTTACAGTACTTCCGACGGGGGTGCCATATCTCTGATGGTTACTACTGTCAGTTTGTGCGTCAGATATCCGACGATACTATGTACATTAAAAAAAATATCCAAGCTTGAAACCAAACTATGATGCTAGCAAAACCACCTATTCACTATTCATCTTATATGGGCTTAGAGCCTTATCATGAGCTTTGTAACTAATACTAATCACATAGTACTAAGCATGCTTGATCCTTACTTATTATGAAAATGTGATATGTCAATTATTGTGATTAACTAAGCTAGGATCTATAACTGCTTGGTCATTGTAGTTATGTTAGCTATTATATGTGTGATTACCCTTATATACCTATTGCTTTGATCTGAGGTTTCTAGTCTTACTTCATCATATAATAGTGATAATATTTCACATGTCACATAATAAATGGAATTAGTAGTACTAACAACTTACATGAAGCTTATAGGTAAACATGATTATAGATAAGAAGTGTTCATTATGGAAACATGATAGCCTCTCTATTTAGACAAGCTAATACGTAAGTAGATGAAGTAACATGGTGGTGTTTTGTTCTTAACCATATTGAATATGTAACCTCTTTGTGATGGTTATACTTATAGTAGTAATCATCAGTATATGAGATCAAGTTTACATAAGGTAATGTGAACACAACTTATTACGACATAGCTATTTTCCTAAGTAAGGTGAAACCAAACTTCTTACATACAAAGTGAATTGGAGAACGTTTACACTTAGTGATAGTCTTTCTCTAAGTTGTTACGCTTATCATAGAGCTTTAATCACATTGTCAATGTTCGTACAGTTAATTAGAGCCATTATGAGCTTTAAGGATCATACATACTAGGGTTCCATGGGTGTGTATAACTATCATGTTAATTAGGGAATCATTGTTATACCTTTGTATTCACCAATACTAGTTAATTGTTGCTTACTTATGTTAGCTCTTAGCTCATACTAGTTACCTAATCAATCATGTATCATCTTTCAATACCATGGCTACTATGAATGTAAACAAGAAGCTAAGAATTGTACCAATATGGGTTCGATTATTCATCACATACTAAGTGGTATGCATCATTGTATTTACATAATAGATGGTATTAAGATATGACAGGGAATAAGCAGACACGTCATCTATGATTGTTTCACTGTGTTACTTATATTGAACAAATACAAGTAATAATGAGATTCATTCTATAACATGACCTATTAGTAAGCTTAGAACCAATACTAGTAATCAATAATTAAATTGTCTATATATAACTGAGTATCTCCCTTTTATGCTTGATTATGACTAATATGTTGCTTACACCTTACTTACTATGGCTAAATGTTCATGTATTCCATACATAGAGTAAAGGCTTCAATGCTATTACTAGTATAAGTATAGAGAGATTGCTATACCCTATTAACTAGTAATACCTCTTGTTATGCTTACTTATTACAGAAAGAGCCAATCAATATTGATACTAATCATATAAAAGGGAATACTAGATAGTTGTAAACCTATAATAAATAAGAGTATGATCATGATTACTTGAACAACATTCTATACAATACATCGGTTTCACTATTACTCTCTACTTCTTGGATATGTGTATAAGTGTTTCCATAATAATCATATGTGTATTATTGTTATATTACATAGCTCAACTTATGTGGAATACGTAACTAATTACAGTATGTATTCATTACATAAACATCGTACTAAGAATTGCAATCACTCTAACCCTTCTACTTAAGCTCATTGATGACTCTTCTTATCTTGTATCTTCCTAATAAAGCCCATACTAATCTAAGCTAATGTGAACCCTATTGATATTCCCTATTAAAGCTTATAGGTTTGTAGTATTTTTACAAAACAACCTAATCACACTATGTACATGAACTTAACATAACTCCTTGTAAGCTTAACATAACTCCTTGTAAACTTGTTTCCACGTACCTTATTCATGTAATCATTACTACTAATAAATATGACAAGTAAACACATAGGTATTAGATTTTTACAAGCCCATTGAACCAAGCCTTATTCACTCTTATCTCAATACTAGCACTCAATTCAGCCTATTCAATGGAAACAATAGTACTAGTTACAAATATATTGAACTTGTTGATATTCACTAAGTAGTAGCTAGTTTACCATAATGATTCAGTTGTGTTTACTCATAGTTAATACTACACCAGGTTAGAAGTAACATGGAAGATCAAATTACTTATCACTTTTGATTGGTTTGTCTTATTCCCTAATCAATGAAGATATTTAATCCTATCATATTGAGACTGATAGACTCGTAGTAACAGCTTAGCATAACATTGGTGTGATTAGATATTGTGTTCTTATGATTCTTTGTGACACTTAATGTGATTAGGGTGATTACAACAAGTAACAATAATTACATTATTAGTGACAAAAACCATACCCTTTTGTCATAGTTGCAAGTACCAATTAGGTTAGATTGAATAGATGAGTTTGATTACTACAACTAGTGAGTTCTATCTTATATTGATATGTGATGTACGAGTATGACATAAAATGGCAATATAATTACCATTAATGACATAAGCATATCCCTAATTAGTTTATTTATACAGGTTACTAGTTATGTTAGATCAATGCATATGATTCACTATTCAGATTAGAGTTATGTATACTATGGAACTCTTATGAACTTATAACGCTCCTACACACTTATTATGTAAATGTTTATGATAGTTTCATAGTTATTACATTAGTATCACTATTAACAATGAAGTTAATTATAAGGCTTGAATAATCGTAAACAACATGAACTCCACTTGTTTGATCCGATTAATCCTTTAGACTCATTCAGACTTGTAATCTCCTTGTTATCATTCATATATATTAATTAGGGAAACACGTAAGTTGTATAGTAAAACACTTGTATTAGTAGCACAAGTAATGGTAATGATAGAGACTTGGTATAGTATTCAAATACCCTTATTCCTTGTAAGTTAATAGAAGTGATACATATCTATATTAATTAAGTTGAAAGGGATATGATATTGGAACCAATATCTTGTATCAGCATAACACATGAGAACTTCATGATTTGGTAGAAGTATTTGTAATCAAAGAACATAGATTAAGATGGAACGATAGCTATGGTTAAGTAAGAAACAAAACCCATAGTATAAGCATATCTGTAATGTTTAAGCTGATGAAACTAGAGATATTCCATATCACATATGTACATGGTATTCATAGTAGAAACCATAGATTAGTATAAGGTATGAAACAAGCATTGAGCATGAACAACTTTGTCATATGTTACTATGGAATTATTACTAGTCATTGATTCCACATAAGTATTACCATAACATGATTTCTCTTATGGAACTGAATGAAAGGTAAGTGATTCTAGCTTGTTGCTTATGTATATGCTCATACATTATGGATATTACATAACTAATACATTTACTTTAATTATTAGTAGTAAGCTCGGTACTCATTACTTACTTGATGCTTACTTGTATTCCCATTAATTTATGGTGTTCATGTTCTCCTTATTGAACTAGAGTGTTTACCATAGTTCTTACTCGTGCTTATCTATGATGTTGTATATAGAGATGGTTAACATGTTTATTCATGTAATCAATGATCCTTACTAACCCAATAGAGTTGTTGCATAAGATTTACCCTATGGAATTACCTCATACCCAGTTGATGAATCGAGTCATATGTAAGCTCCTTATTCAACCATAGGTTTCACAAGTCAATGACTCTACTATCCAGGTACCCCGTCTCTATACCCATCCTATATATTAGGAAAATAATGTAGATGATTCAAATACTAGGATTAAAACCTATAGGCATGTTAGTAAGCATGATTTGGTAGAATATCGGCACACAATTAGCCTAATCATTACATGTGTTCTTGATTCTGTAAGCATCATTGTAACAAAGGTCACCAATATCATTTCAATGGTTTTAAGCTATTCCCTAATATGGAAAGAGCTAACCCCTTGTGATACTAGTTATGTAATCATCCTTGTTATCATTTGTATCATTTAATCATAAGAGTAATGGTAATCATAGTAATCAAATAGTGATAGCTCAATCATATCTATTACTAGTGAATCATGCTTAATGGGACCCAACTTTATACGTGTACTCTATGAATATGAAGTGATACCCTTTTATTATGATTAGGTGTATACGGTTAAGCTTCTCCATATATGATTTACACAAAATATATCTCATTAATACTAACACCACTAGTGAATAAGGAAGAACATAAGCTTGATGATGGTGTATATTGAGGTGTATGAGTGATATAGCTTTGATGAAGCTGCATATGAGCTTATACATTGAAGTTGTATTTTATGTAACCTATTTAGTGATACTTATGGATAAAGTACAACTAGATATAAGATTTAATCCATATAGATTCAATGGAAATCACAGTGATGATACTTATGAATATAATACGAACCCAATACATTTAATGGTATGAATATTAGGGATATACCCATATTAGGTAAATAGTATAGAGAATTACCACTACGCTGAATCATTTTGTGTGTTGGGTCTATACCCATATTAGATAATCAAACCTTATCACTCTATGAAAGTTGATAACATGTATGCCAAGTTTTCACAATGAATCTTGATCATCATTACTTATGAAGCTTGGTTAGATTAGGAGAAATACATAACATGATAGGTAATATGGAATGGCTATAATTAAGCATCATATTGGCTTAAAGGAAATGGTTATTACTATAACACTTGTTATTCTTACATTTTTCATGGAATCAATGTGTTCATTACTTTAGTGTATATAATCTTTGAATTACAAGAGATATACTGTGTATATATTAGAAGCTTACAGTAATCTCTTATTAGTGATACAACTATAGCCCATTTCTAATATGAGTAACTAGTAATCACAAATATCTGTGTAAGCTATTATGGAGATTACAATATATGTATAAACTAGTGGTTACAAATTGATTCATATGAAATTGGGGATTTACCCTATTGTTTCTTATCTTATGTTAAGCCCTAAATCGTGGCACATTACCCCTTAATTGGGGCATATTACATTAGGATTTTTATTGTATTTATGTCGTCTTGGGTCCATTAGTTGTAATTGTACCTCCTAGTCTCCTATGTATACCAAGGAGACCTTTTCATTTGGAATCATATTATATTTGTGAATTCATGTAATGTATAAGGAGGTTTACCCATCGAAGAGGCTTATTATCTGAATTTCTCTCTTTTTCAAGGCGTGGAGTACTTATTCTAAGGTTTTTTTATGCTATTTTATATTTGGTTTTTAACATCTTAATCGTCATATAAGGATTTAGACTATGTGATAAGACTATTGAATGCACTGAGTTTACACAAGATAACTAGTAGTGATTATGTGATGACTATGCTTACTATGCTCATGTAGCTTAGTCTATACAAACTACTACTTATCTCTGCCTTTTCCTACTAACTGCTACTTATCTCTACCTTTTCCTACTAACTGCTACTATATAAGTAGCCCATGTAACTTAGTCTATATGAACTACTACTTATCTCTGCCTCTGTTCCCTGTGATTCCCATAGGTCATTCACCAAATACACGCCTAATATAGGAAGAATTGGCATATCAATGGGTATACTACTCCCTTATTTCCATAATAATATTGATTATATTAGCTTGTACACGATGACCCAATGCTTGTATTACTCCTATTAAGTAGATATAGCAATGGTAATACATCATGTTTATACATAGGATATCAAAGTTGGAGTTTTCTTACTGTGAACTAAGAGCTTGGTTGGTAGAGTATAATAATGGTAATACTTGACCTTAATGAAAGGTGATATACTAGAGGTGTAAAGTTTGATCACTAACTAATATCGACTGTTGGTTGAATAAGGGGAATAGAAGCAATATGGTGTACATGTTGTGGCTCAAACGACATAGGTAATCAATAGTAATATGTAACTAGTTAAAATCCCATAGTAGTAAGATGAGCTATCCATATGGGTTGTAATCCCAAGCATTATCAATAATAAATGGTGTTTCATCTCTATTCTAACCATACATAAGCTATACCCATGATCTCTACTAATATAGTGTGATTTGATATTACTATAGAACCAAGTAGTGTAGAAGCTATATTACTTATGGTATTCATTCTACTTGATCTTATATGGAACTCATATGATACTAGATCGATATAGAGTGATTACCATGGATTCACTATAATTACATAAGATAGGTGATATGTAGTTATAGAGCTTAAGTAGCTTGCCTCATCTCTTATATTGGAATAACGAGACAAGTGTATTTGTAATGATCGTTCGTAACTAATATTAATATCATACATATTATGAACATAATGTATAAGGATAAAACAACCAATATGTTTCATGTTGTATAAGGATGAAGTTCTAGGTTAGTATGATTCCCTATGTTATAGTATTAGAATATTATAAGCTTACAAGATGTATGTAACAAGTAAGAGATTAATATGCATGATGTGTTTGATTAGCCTAATAAGCATAGCATTATAACCATTTCGTTACTTGAATCAGATCTGTAATCATACAAACAACTTAGCTTACTCTCTGTTAATAGGGCCTTTCTATAATGTTACGTACTTGGTATAATGAATCACACTAATGGAACTATAATCTATAACACTAATGCTTACCAGTCTTCATAGGATATGTACGCATTATGTCTAATAAATCCTACTAAGTATGTGTAATAAGTTGCTTCCTAGTATAAAGTCTATAGTCTAAGGTTTGAACTATTTCTCATGTATACATTATGGAAATGTGTACAATAATTCAGCATGTAAGTGGTTACAATGGACTTACTACTTGTTACATAAAGCATATGCATGGAGCTTATTGATATAGAGTTAATAAGGGTGATAGTACTCATAATGACAATATTATCTTTAATCTTGATATCACATTACACTAAGCTCTAAGTTGAATCTAAGCTCGCATAGTCACAATTATGGTAATTATGTTACTATGTATACAATGTTCATGTTTCACGTATATAGATACGAGTAATACAAGCTCTGATCAGTTTGATTAGGCATTACTTCACATTATCCCCTGTATCTTACATTACCATAGCAATAAGATAATAATCTTTGTAATTAACATGATGTAAGTAGTATCTGTATAAGGGTTGTAATCACGATAAAGCTCTTTAAGTAATCATTAGATACAATATTTTATATAAGGAAAACAATTTGAATATGTTCAATAAACTCCCACACCTTTTTGAGGCCTTAGAAACCACATAGAAAGTAACCACTGTCAAAATCAGGGTAACAACAACACAATATAAATCATCATGTCAATCATACGTGAGTGGGAAGAACCAAAATCACAATATAAATCATCAAGTCAATCATACAAATCAATGTCAATTAGAAATGAAATAACAACTCAAATACTTGGATATTTGATGGTTTTCCTCGTGTGATATTCGTTTAATGTTGCTCCAATAGATCTCCTACAATAGTTATTATAATAATTAAACCAACACTTAAAGAATCAACAAAATAATAAAATAAATTAACAAACATTTTTATGACTAAATAATAATTAAAAAGACTTGAATGCATGAATACTTGAATGAGCTCCTCTTGGTTTCGAGAATGAATTATTGGATTAGTTTAATCTTGGATCAAACCTCCCTCGATTTGATGGAGAAACAACGAAGTCCACATTGACTTTGTTGTTTCTATGTTGGATCGAGGGAGGTTTGCTCCAAGACTATCCAAATCCTAATTTATTCTCTATTGAACATGACCAACCACATGAATTTATAAGCTCTTATGGCCACTCCACCCCCCCCCACATCACTCTTAATTCCCCAGTACCCAATCTATCTACTAGAAAATAGTTGAAAGCAACACATTAAGATTCATGCATAGACACTAGCAAAACAACAAATTCATAAAGAAACATATGTGGTTTTGTGAATAAAGAAACATATAGCAATAATTCATTAACATATGGCATTCATTCACTCATTCATTAATCATAGACAAAAATATTTCATCTTAATAAATTTTATCATAAAAAATATGTTTTCACAATATGGTACATGATGTTTCTAAGTACAATCATTTCTTTTTTTATTTCTTTCTGCTTGAAATGAATTCAGAAAGTAGGACGTCACTTCCTTCTTCCCCTTCAGTTGTTATGGCCTTTGCATGTCTTATTGATGACTTGCTCGTGTACTCACGATGGGAAGGTTGTTGCAAGGGGGGTGGGGGGGGGGATCATCAACTGCAATAAGAATAGAATGTTAAATTGATATTTTTTGTTATTATTATTACAAGTATTTCATTAATAAAAAAATCATTAGAGTGTTCTTTACTCATTTGATTAGTGGAGGCAAGAAGAGTAGTTTCAGATGCACCCATATGTTAATCTTCTTGTCTAGCCTCATCCTCTAGATTCTCTGGAGTTGAAACATGAAAGGTTATAATTAATACACCATTTGCAATTAAAGATTTTTAATTGTAATCCATACTACATTTTTTATAGCACATGAAATACCTCAAGTATTGAGTTGTACACCACCTTCATTGGGTGACAGTCTATCGTCACTAAGTTGTGTTCCACTAGTGGGGACACGTGTTTCTTCATTGGTTTCCTGCTTAAAAAAAAAAAAAAAAACATGACTTTATGGCTGAAAATAACAATCAATAGATTGTACAAGTAATTAATTATAAATAATGTTCAATGATTTTATTTACCTGTCTGTTAGTTTGAGTGTTGGAAGGTTGTGCTTCCCCCAATACTTTTCAGTGTTCAACCATGCCTTGAAATTCGTGCTTGAAAGAAACCTTTAGGTCTTCCTATTTTGGAGCTTCTTTGAACTCCATGCCCTGCAAATTTTCATAAGAACATTAACTTTGCTTCTTCTCTACAATTAAATTAAAATTGTTAAAAATATATTATTTGGATTCAATTGATTTTTTTATACTTACAATTTGTACTACCAGTTTTGAGTAACCACTCGGGCCAAGTTTGTGTTGCCCATGTTTTTCGATTATAGCCTTGGTGGATTTGGATGTGTCTGGGAGCCTATATTGAAAAGTTTAAAATACGTAATTAGATGTCCCAATGACGATAAAGCATAATAATTACATCATTAGAAGTGTCACATACCTTCCTGATCTGGGTGGCGTCTTTCCTTCTTTTCATAGCATCTTCTCCTTTTCATATTCATGTAGGGCCTTCCACCCCTTCTCGGGAATCATTGGGGACGCTCATACTATGGTTTATTTTGTAGATGAACCCTATATTGGTCCCACAGATATTTTAAATATGCACTTGCTTTTGAGGAGACTCCAGATTTACTAAAGGAGCCCTCACTGAACATGCCAACCAACTTGTTAATGAGATCATATTTTAACTTGGAACTTTGTGAATTCCACCTTGTGTGTATGGTGGGCCCAAAGATATCCAATGTCAGGTCATTCATGTGTTTATAAAATGTGTCATTTCTTGCAAAACCATATTATCATTAGTTTAAAATAATTGCACATTATACGTAAATTTCAATTAGGTTGTACATAATAATTAAAACACATCTTACATACCTGGAAGCTTTTATATTTTCATAGGGATGAGATCAGCGTTTAACAAAAAGGTAACCTTTAGTGTTCCCATACTAGTGACATGGGAAGATCCAGGAAAGCATGCTTCAAAATGTGCAAAGCCTTGCTCTGCATCAACATCATCATGTGCACATTCTGGCATGTGTTTGTTAGGGTTGGGTGTAGTACCGAAATCGACCCTAGAGGGTGTAGCAGTCTGAGTGAATGGTGTTTCAATATGATTTTGTGTCGGTGTAGCAAAAAAACTAGTACCACCACCGACCTCTGTAACATGATCTCGAGGATCAAAATCCTTCAAAAACTACTGTAAAAATAAACAACTTTTTATAAAAGGACTTGTAAGAGTATAGAAATTAAAATCCAAAATAAATAAATGGGACAAATAAAGATATTTCTTTCCCCATAGATTTTAATTTTTTCATCAAGGCTTTAATTCTTTCATTTATCTCTTGTGTCTGTGGTTGAATCTCAATCAAAGAAGCAAGTTTGATGTTTGATTTTCTCATAAGATTCTTTATTGTTTGGATTGGGTTAGGGGAGGAAAAAAATTGTTCATTATTAATCTCTTCCTCTGTATAATATATGGACTTCTCTAAGGATGTTTCCTTCCCCCTGTCACCCTGGGACAATGGTGTTTATAACAAAGCAATGTCAATATAAGAATTATAAAAAATTGAAGAAAATCAAATGTATGAAAAATAAAGTTACATAACATCATTTTAGTGGATGATTTATTTGTAAAGAACATAACATTAAAATATTTACAACTTTGAGGAGTGATCCTAATGTGGTAGCAAAGAAAGGATCGGTATTATCATTAAATGTCTTGCCATATGAGTTTTTAGTTCTAGTTTAGAGGATCATATTGAAGACAATGTATGTTTCTTGCGTCTATTAGATGTTTCTTGTCTCTATTAGTAAATGATAATCATAAAATATTCGATTCATTTCTTATAGGTTGGGTAAAATAGTATATGTATCTCCCTCATAATATCAATGTTTGTGTCTACTCGATTCAAATTGTAATCAATCAACAACTCTTCCCCTGTAGCTATTGATTTTATGGCACAAATGAATACACGGTTTCCTTCACGCCCCTTAAATACACAATTGGGTTGCTTATTTGTTGTTGTAGGTCGTATATTGTTTATAAACCCTGCAATATTACCTGCTTCTTTTGGCCTTTCGTCAATATACATAGATGCTCCTTTATTTTGATCATTTTCTTTTAGTTGTATATAATTTGCAGCCATGCCATATCTTCGCATAGTTTTTGTATATTGGACTAGCCGTATCCAATATTTGTAGATGTAATAGGGTCCCACATACTCCATAAATTCATTTATTTCTTTATAACAAACCTTTATCCCATCCATGGAAAATAGCCCCACACCATGAAATGATGATGGAGAAATGCA
This sequence comes from Picea engelmannii, assembly GCA_009831015.1. Classification (NCBI taxonomy): domain Eukaryota; kingdom Viridiplantae; phylum Streptophyta; class Pinopsida; order Pinales; family Pinaceae; genus Picea; species Picea engelmannii. Next base: position 252,317 of record ML792891.1, on the reverse strand, counting down.
ATATATCCTTTCGTTGACACAAAAATCGATGTTTATTTGAGGAATATCCTTCGGTACCCATAATTTCACTAGATGGTTGTACCTCAAGGGCACCCCGATGTTGTTTATTCTCTCATCATAAGAAAATGACCCCCCCTTTAGCAAGAAAGAATTACACGTGTCTATGGAATTTTCTTCTGATCTTCTCACCTCTAGTTGATCTCCGCTTGTTAGACCTACTATATGTCTCACTTTCCTTTATTCTAGCCGAACTTCCCTCACTCGATGAAGATAGATCTGACAAATACTTGTTTGGTTGTATGTCTTATAATAGTCCAAATGAGAGAAACAGTTAGCGAGTGTCATAAGGGATGTGATGAAACATCTTGAGGAAACCACAAGAACGTAATAATACAACTTATAAGTGACATAAACAACTCTATGATGTAATAATATTGAACCTCCAATATTATATAATGTTTTTTTTTGTTTGTTTTTTAGGGAAATAATAAACTATTACAACAAGACATGCAAGGACATCATCAACAACACCAAATCTTATTTATATTCACTCCACAACATTCCACTAGTCATTTCCACCACTATCCCCACCATGTATAACCTCCATACAACATCAATAACCTCCATACAACATGCATGGAGAACATGTGGAGAACACAAATAATTAACCTCCATTCCTCTAATAAACTCTACAAACATTTGTAATGAAGAAGTTCATGATACATGTTGTGGTTTTTCCATATCCTGTTTCCTTAGAACATCTGCAAGAATGCACAATTTCTCACACCCTCACACATGGATCAAGATATTATCAATGATAAATTGGGTCTCTTCCCACAGGCATGTGGGAATAGTTTCCTTTCTATGTGCCTAAATGACCACCAAATAAGAGGATTGTTCATCTCTAATGAGTGTGAGGCATCTTTATGTGTAACACTCATTAGAGAGGCATAATCCTATTATATGGTGGTCATTTAAGCACATGGAAAGGAATCTCTACCCACTTTCCTTTTTATGTGCCTAAATGACCACCGTATAAGAGGATTGTGCCTCTCTAATGAGTGTGACACGTAAATATTCCTCCCACTCATTAGAGAGGCACAATCCTCTTATATTGCGGTAATTTAGGAACATATAAAGGAAATTCTTCCCACAGGCCTATGGGAAGATTTGTCATGTAGCAACTACATGGAAACTCTACCCACAAGCCTATGAGCATAGTTGTAGCATCTACAAATATGCCCACAGTTGTAGCATTCTAAGAAGATTTGAAGCCTAAAAGAGATGAAAACCAATCCTTAACTAAAAGGACACAAAATGTACATAAAATTATGTTAGAACCCTAAACAATAATGTTATGTTGGTAAGCATTGTCGAGTCTATAATCCAACTAAGAAAGGCATAAAGTACTAATATGGTATTTCCTTGGAGTTCCTGAGAGTGATCATGGGTTTGGTACAAGATTATTTCATATCTTGTTTACCCATAATTAAGAGTCCATCCAATATGGGAACAATGAACGTCTTATTATGATAAATAAGAAAAGTAAACTTCAACAAAAAATACAATCTAATCTATATAACATTGGATTCTTATTAATCAAATTTTATATATTTTCCTAATTTATATTTTTCTTATAATCAAGTTGGATATGATGAGTGAGGCGATGAAGAAAATAAACAAGAATAGTAGGGTTATGTGTTTTCACTAGAGTCCCCACGTAAATGTCCACCTCAATTTCAATTTCTCACATGCGTCACACATATTGCAAATGCCTCTTGATTACCTGTATATGACGTCAAAATCAGGTAGTGGGGATAGTTGTATAAGATATTATTTTTTTTTGCATCCTAGTGGCTTTTCAATAGTGGAGATTGGATGAAAAGTATCACTTTGGATACATGGGGGTTGAAACAAGGAGAAATAGCCTTTGTAGTATTAGAAAGAAGGCTCAAAATAACACCTCACTGAATTAAAAAAACCCTAGGGGTGATATAAATAACATGGAATTAGGATTTATAGTCAAAATATACAAGGATATAGTTTGGTCACTTCATGTGCACAAATACAAGCTCTACACCAAGGAAAGTAGATGTATTTTGGAAACCAATTATAGTTAAAGAGTATTATTAAATGTAGAGAACTTCCATGAGTTGTTTGGCCAATGAGATTAAAAAGATCACAAGAATATCAAGTTCAATAGTTAGAAAAATGGATGGTAATCCTATTTCTAAAGAGAACAACCAACTATGAGAAAAAAAAATTATTTTGGGTTGATGCAAACATCAAATATGGTGTTCAAATCATTATGTGTGAATTTGTAGGTATGAAAACTAACAATTAAACCAATCGTGCAATTTGACCTAAATGTAAGTATTCCACTGTATTTGATAGCTCATTAAATCATAGTGAAGAGGGTATGATTTTGCAGACCTATCCTTAGGGACTTTACCTACCCCATAATTGTTTTGACCTTCAACATATCTCCTAACCATTAGAAGTGGATATGTTAGGTAGATAGAGATGTAGTNGGGGGGGAGCAGAGGGCCCATAGTGATAATAGTGGAGGCCATTCATTGTAAGGTGGACTAGGTCCACTATAGTATTAAATAAGGACCACTATGGTAGTTAGATATAATAAATGTAAGAGGACTTCTTAGAAGGTTCCTCCTCTAGAATGTTCATAGGTGGGTGGTAGCACTATATAAAGGGGTTGAAGGAATGTAATGAGACAAATTGAGAAGTATTGTATTCAGAGAAGTATCTCATTAGGAGGTTTCCCCCTCGAAGAGGCAAGTGAACATGAGAGGATCCCTTCCACAATAGGATCCATTGTATGGTGTTTCCCTACCTTAAGGGTTTCTATAATAAAGTGTGGTTTCTTCTATATTTCTATGTGGATATATTATGTATTTAGTATTCATTATGGGGACAGAGGACCCATAGTGATAATAGTGGAGGCCATTCAATGTAAGGTGAACTAGGTCCACTATAGTATTAAATAAGGACCATTATTGTAGTTAGATATAATTAATGTAAGAGGACTTCTTAGAAGGTTCCACTTCTAGAAGGTTCCTCCTCTAGAATGTTCATAGGTGGGTGGTAGCACTATATAAAAGGGTTCAAGCAATGTAATGAGACAAGTTGAGAAGTATTGTATTTGGAGTTGAAGCTCATTAGGAGGTTGCTCCATCGAAGAGGCAAGTGAATAGAAGAGGATCCCTTCCATAATAGGATCCATTGTATGGTGTTGACCTACCTCAAGGGTTTTCTTATAATAAAGAGTGGTTCTTCTATATTTCCCTATGGATCTATTGAGGTTCTTTTGTATTCAGTCTTTGGTACTTAACAATTGTTATTAGAGCACTTTCCTTGTCAGGAAGTGTGGGCAAATATTTTTATTTTTTGCAGTTTTATTTTTTGCGAAGAAGAAAAAGAGGGCCGCAACATTCTAGATGATTTATGTAGATTTCTGTGTACAATTTGTAGAAATTGGTTGTATATATGATTTAATCTAAGAAAAACACCCAATTTAAAACAAACAAAAAAAATCGTCCAAAACGGAGTCCGGGAAGTAAAGTTATTGAAGTTTTAAAATATGTTATTTTTAAGGTTTTTTTCATGGACGACCGTGTGGTTTTTATGATTTATGTAGCAGATGGGGATGAATTTTTCAAAACAAATTTTTGATATGAGTCCCTCTCACAATTTCACCCAATTTCAAAAACAAATCGTCTGAATCAGAGCTCTAGAAGTGAATATACCACTCATTTAAAATCAATTATTTGGGGTGGGGGGGTTGTGACAACGGTGGGACTGCAGAGTTCATAATTTTTCATAGGGTGCTCAGATTGCTACCTGATCAATTCCAATGGATAAATAATTTTAAGATTTTTCTTTTGGTATATTATATGTGGTGTTTTTGATGGATATTCACTCTCAAATTATGGAAGTCATCAAGACAACAATTCAAGAGTTCAAATTTGAAATGCAACATATTCAAGAGAAAAATATTCAAGAGCTCAAAGTTGAAATGCAACAAATTCAAGAAGAATTTATTCAAGAGTCCAGAATTTCAAGGAATATTGTGGACACATATAATCAAGAAATATATGCTTGGTATGATTTCGAGGTCGATTGTGATGATTGGTATATGGACAGTTGTCATTTTTGGGATGATAACTATTTTTATCTTTTATTTGATGACTCTACTCCACCTTTTGTAGAGAACATCAATGTGACAAATCATGAGCCAATGATTATTACCAGTGTCCAGCCTGCATATTCTACAGTGGTATTATTCTTTCTATATTCTTCTACGACCTTTTCCCACTATGTGGATGGATATTCTTATTTGGATCCACATGACAGGTGTCAATATTTGGAGCATCATTTTTAGTTGGTTATTGTGTTCCTATATCTTTCGCGTGGAGTTCACATGAGCACTTGGACATGGGACCCTAGTTTACAATGTCATTTGGACTACTTCAGCATGGTGGCTTTCATTTCTACATGGTGTTGGCGTCAGGAGTCACTCCTGGATTGTGGCAAGAGTAAGCCTAATACCCATCAGTTTATATGTCACAATTTTCTTATAAAGGGTGATCAAAAGAGAACAGACTCAGAACAATATCATTTAACTCAAAATCCTGGACCAGGCTATGCATGAATAGGTGAGGTCTTGATCTAACTTCAATCAGTAAGTCGTAGTAAGGGTGAGTAGAGGGAAGACTTCGGTGAGAAAATGCAAAGGTATGTTGTAGGCATCAAGCTTCCAACAACCCAAAGAGGAAGAACTTAAACACAAGAACTTCTTGTATTCAAATTACAAGAATACTAAAAGAAATAATAACAACATTACCATAAAACATTTATCATAACACAGTCACAATGATTCATGTGAATCAGTCAATCATGAACTCTTCCAATATTAGATGGAAACAAGATGGAGTAAGAAAGTTGATTGTCATTAAAAAAGAAGTTTCACATACATATACATAACCTGAGAAACCAGTGCTTCATCAAAACTTTACAATAGGAAGCTTATCTCTACCATCAATCCTTACAAAATATGAAAACTGAGTCTATATACTCAGAGCAATTCACCTCCTTGGCCGCAGGAGGGTAGTTGAGCTACCTCATTTAAGGCTTTACGTGTGCACGATCTTCCTACAAATTGTACACACAACTTCTTATCTGATGCTGCTTCAGATGACATGGCTTCTGTAGGGAAACTATCCATCAGAGTACCACGAGCTGACTGCTTCTGACCCTCCCCATGCCTTCCATTTATGGGTTGAGATGAGGTCTCAACCACCTGCTCAATATTCATTAACTACTTCATCCATGGAGGGTGGCCGAGACTGAATACACAGAGAGTGACCACGTGTCAGCTTTCCAAAGCTTGGAGGCGCACCTTCATTTCTTCAGGTTTCACTCTCAACGTAACCACAGGGCCATGCAATTGTCTTCAAGGACGCTTCAGCATTTTCCTTTCAGGGATTTCCTCATGTTGTGTCCAGGATCCCCGATACCCTGCATTGTGAAATCGCCCTATCCAAACCAACGGCTTGATCTTCCCTTAGCATCGACTGCCAAGATTTCTTCCTTGTGCGACTCTTAGCCGTCTGTGGTCTGAACAGGCGCCTATCTTTTCCCTTTGGCCCTAATTTCCATATGATAATGGGTTGTGACCTTGCACTAAAACCAAAGGTGCTCCACGGATTTTGGGTATCGGCGATGGGAGGGAGTAAACTCCCCACCCTTGAGAAACCTGATTGTCGAAATCACGAAGGGGGCTACATTGTGCTCGTGCCTTCCTTACCCCTCACTCATATAATCATCGTCCAGGACTGTGGGCCTATCCTCGGGAGCTTTCACATTTCATGTTTTGGGGTTTTGAAATGTAGTGGAGGAGCAACCCTTTGTCCTTTGAAGTCCTGGTAGCCAAAATAGCGACCGGGCTTAATTGTGTGCCACGCACCCTCAGGGATCGATGGCCCAAATCTTTTTTCATCGAACGATCATGATCTCTCATCACTCAACGAGCACTTAAACTCAATTGGCCCCCACTTACCAGCCCTGCTACCTTGTGACCGGGCGCCAAGACTATTGGCCCAAACCTCGGAGGCTTTCGCGAATCGCGCTTCGACGATTGGACGGAGTAGACCAAGACCTCTTGTTTTTTGAATTCCTGACAACCAAAATCATGACTGGGATTAATCGCATGCCACGCGCCCCCTGGTTGAATGGCCTGGATTAATATTTAGACGTGGGGACCCTTCTGGCCTGGACCCTCTGCCACGTGTCTTCTAAGATCGGACGACCGAGATCACTCTCATTGAACAGCCCTGATCCTTTCAAGGTTTCGTGCACCGGGGATACATGATGTATCCTGTCTCATTCTCTCTGTTTCTCAACTTGTGAAACCATGGATTTTCACCGTGCGTCCCAGGGTGGACGGTTCAGATCACATCGGTGCTTTCACTTTAAATATCTTGAAATCCCCCTGTCCTCTTCTTTAGGCCCCGCCTATCCATCGAACCTTGGGCCATGACCATAGGCCAGGTTCCCGAGGCTATCGCATTTTTCTTTTCAGGGTTTTGAAACCCAAGGGAGAACCCTGTCCTCCCAACTTGTGATCCCCAAAATTCAAATCCCAAAACGCCAACTAGCTGACACCTGTCTTTGCGGGATCAGACAGCCCAGATTATCCTTGTGACTTTGGTCATAAGGACCGAGCACAGGTGCTAATCCTCATGAAACTCTATGGCTTTGACTTTCCTGATGACCGTTGATCTGCTCCATCGATGGATCCTCGCCATTGAAAACAAAAATGCTCGCTCGCTTGATTTTTAACCCGGACCTGAACATATTCTCTGTGTTGTGCTTGGGTGCTCATGGTTGTGACCTTGGATAACTTCATCTGATGGCTTTTTTAATCCCCATTTCATGCATTTAACACCAAGGGCCCGAAACTAGAGAGAAAATACCCCATTGCAAGAATTGGTGCCAACACATGGGACCATGGTTCTCTAGTCTACTTCAGCACTATGGTCAACACTTATCCATGGGACCCTGGTATATGGTTGTACACCCTCATAACAAACGTTGAGGACAACACTTTCATAAGGGGGATGGAATGTTAGGTAGCTAGAGATGTAGTGGGGGGGACCAGAGGGCCCATAGTGATATTAGTGGAGGTCATTCAATATAAGGTGGACTAGGTCCACTATAGTATTAAACAAGGACCACTATGGTAGTTAGATACAACAAATGTAAGAGGACTTATTAGAAGGTTCCACTTCTAGAAGGTTCCTCCTCTATCATTTTCATAGGTGGGTGGTAGCACTATATAAAGGGGTTCAAGCAATGTAATGAGACAAGTTGAGAAGTATTGTATTCGAAGAGGTAGCTCGTTAGGAGGTTTCCTCCTAGAAGAGGCAAGTGAATAGGAGAGGATCTCTTCCATAGGATCCATTGTATGGTGTTTCCCTACCTCAAGGGTTTTATTATAATAAAGAGTGTTTCTTCTATATTTCTCTATGGATCTATTGAGGTGATTTTGTATTTAGTATTTGGTACTTAACATGATAAAACATTAAGTGTTCAATCCTATATCTAAAGTTAATGTAGTCACCCAAGAATTCACCCAAGAAGAGAATTTCCTACATCCAAGGACAACCATTTAAAGTTTTGAATTAGAAAACACTCCAACTTGTTCCTCCAAAAAATGATACATTGGATCATAAGTTCAGGATTTTGTTTTACATGTAACCAAACACCTCACCCTCCATCTTATAAACAAGGGTAAGATGTTCTTCATAGATAATATCCTCGGGAAAAATTATAGGTTCACAAAGAGTGAAAAAACATCACAAGAAGGATTTGAACTTGGGTGGGGAGATGTTGACATGGACAAATGTTCATCATGAAATTAAGGGAGATTACCCAAATATAAGGCCCAATCAACCTTCTCTCTATTTGGGATTGTAAACTCCTTTTGTTTAATGGCTTGGATACCAATATTATATTTTGTGTTGAGTTATTAAATTATATGTTTTGAATGCTATTTTAAATCTAAAATAGAATACATCCCTAAGATAGAATTTAAGACACATGTACTACTAATTACTAATGAAATGAAAATTGCAAGAAGGGATGAGTTTGGTTTTCTTAGGGAGTCCAGTCTATTGAATCTCTTGGAAGTTTCACCATTCAACAACATTGGTGAAATAAATTGTTGTCTCAAATTCCTTATTTATTGGTGAAATAAATTGTTGTCTCAAGACTGAGAGTTGAAACTCTCGAAGCCAAAAGAGAGAAGTGAATCACAGTCGTCGATCTGTGAGGGACACACATCGACAGGCCATCTGTTTTGGGTGGAAGTCCTGCGGAGGAAGCCAAAGTTCATATTTGAAACTCTTGAAGCCCGAAAGGAGAAATCAATCGTAGCCGTCGGTTTGGAAGGAGGGGACACGTCGCTAGATCGTGGAGATCTAGGAGTGCGTGTGAAAGGAGAAAAAAGGGGTCGTTGATTGATAACTGACTAAGACAGAAAGAGGATAGACCTTAGCCATCAATCAAGAAGCAATGCCTGCGATCCCAATATCGACATTCGTGCTTGATTGTGGGGATAGAAAGTGATCGGTTTTTAAAAATCTTGGAGCAGGCCACAATCAAAACCATAATATTGCCAAAAGGACATGTGGAAGCTACTAATGAATTGCGGGGAAAAAAGTGGTGTGGTCTCAAACCACTCTAGGTTTCCCTGAAATCGTGTGGTTACGTGAGGACATAGCCCAAGGTCACATACGGGAAAGGGCTAACGGAAGAGGAGCTAGCGCCTAGACCCTGATAGTTCAGCAACACGAAGGGAGAGGTCGTGGGTGTCATAGAACCCACACCAAAATACTAAAAAGGGCATGTGCTTAATCACAAGGGAGACCATTAAGGTTTCAGAGAGCCGAGTTATTTCCGAGAATCGAAGATCCTTGACCGGGAGGTCGCACAACCCTGGGGGAGAATAGGGTGGTCTGCATCAAGTGGTATGAGAGCCTGAAATTATTTTTAGGAGGTGAAAAAGAGCTCGAAGGTGTCCTTTGTGTGTGAGAGATAGTTAGCACAATTCCACCAAGGAGACGTGTGGAGCCACCTTTAGCCAATCGCGTTGTAGAAAGAGAAATGAGAGAGCTTCGTGCAAGATTAGAGGCGATGGAGGTAGTGTAGAGGAGGGAAATTTATGCTAGGGACATCAGTGATGCAAAGAGTGAAGAATTAGAAGTCGAAGAAGTTGCAGGGTAAAATGTTGTCGAGGAACACTTGTTGAGAGCAGTTGTTAAATTGGTAGCTAGAGAAAACATAGAGATCCCAATGTATGAAGGCAACTTCGATGCTGAAGAATTGTTGGATTGGATAAGATCCATGGAAAAATATTTCGACTATGAAGATGTCGATGAGGAGAAAAAGGTGAGACATGTTGTCACTACGATGAAAGGACATGCATCAATGTGGTGGGATGAACTACAGGTTAAGAGGAGAAGCAAAGGAAAACAAAAAATAAAGAATTGGGGCAGAATAGTAGCCAAGCCGAAGGCTAAATTCATGCCCAAAGATTATCAAATAAATTTGTTCAGGAAGTTGCAGAACCTAAGACAGAAGGGTATGAAAGTGAAATATTACACAGAGGAGTTATACAAACTGAATATCAGGCCTAGACATTGAGATAAGGATGAGGAAAAAGTTTTCAGGTACATAAATGGCCTAAGGTATGAAATCTTAGATGAGATCAGCATGATGTCAGTAAGGACAGTAGAGGATTATTATCAGATTTCTCTTAAGGCAGAGGAGAAGTTGGACATGAAATAGATTCAACGAAATAGAGGAAGAATCCCAAGAAAAGGCAAGGGGGTTGCCCATGATAAGACACAAAAATCCAAAGATGGGACTGAGAAACCACATAGTCACTCAAAAATAGGAGGAAGTTCCTGAGGAAGACAAGGTGGTGGAAGAAGTTCTTATAGAGTAAGAGGAAGAAGCAGAGGAGGAGAAGTAAGGAGTTATGCCTATAGAGAGATAGGACAGATGTCTTGGGAATGTCTTGGGAATGTCCTGAGAAAAATAAAGAAGGAGGAGGTGAAGCTCACATTTCGGAAGCACATAAAAGGAATGTTGAAGCAAGGTGATAATTGACATCTTGTAGAACTAAAGACAGATTATGCAAGGTGATAATTGACAGTGGGAGCACTGATAACTTAGTATCCACAGATATGGTGGAGAAAATGGAGCTGGAGACAACTTCACATCCGAATCCATATAAAGTCTCATGGTTGCAGAAAGGACACCAGGTAATGGTCACTAAACAGGACATCTTATAGGACTAAAGACAAATTATGCAAGGTGATAATTGACAGTGGGAGCATTGATAACTTAGTATCCACAAAGATGGTGGAGAAAATGGAGCTGGAGACAACTTCACATCCAAAGCCATATAAAGTCTCATGGTTGCATAAAGGACACTAGGTAATGGTCACTAAACAATGCCTCGTTGAATTTAAGATAGGAGGATATAGAGATGAAATTTTGTGTGATGTGATTCCCATGGATGTATGTCATGTTTTGTTGGGAAGACCATGGAAGTTTGACAGAAATGTCATTCATGATGGGAGAAAAAATACTTACACCTTGGAGAAGAATGGTAGGACACACATGTTGTTGCCAATAGCGGAGAAGAAAGTAAAAGAGGAAGCCATCACAAGCATACTTCTCATGAGTGGGAAGGAACTCCTAAGTGAAGTAAATAAGGAACAAGAGATGCAGTTTGTTGTGGTGAGAAAACCCAGAGTTTTCCTTACAAGTACTTTCATGGATGATTTGCCTAAAGAAGTTCAGGAACTATTTGATAATTTTGATGACATAGTAGTGGAAGAGTTGCCTAACTCATTGCCACCCATCAGAAGTATCAACAATCATATTGATTTGATACCAGGAGAAAGTCTACCAAACAAAGCAGCATACCGATTGACACCTCAAGAGAATGAGGAGGTAAAGAACCAAGTCCAGGAATTCTTAGACAAGGGTTTGGTCAGAGAGATATTGAGTCCATGCATAGTACCAATTGTGTTGAGTCCAAAGAAGGATGGAGGATGGAGAATGTGTACAGACTCGAGATCCATAAACAAGATCACCATCAGGTATAGTTTTCCTTTGCCAAGAATGGATGACTTAATGGATTGTTTAAGTGGAGCAAATTTCTTTTCTAAGATAGATTTGAAAAGTGGATATCACCAGATAAGGATGAGAGAAGGTGATGAGTGGAAAAACACCTTTAAGACAAACAAAGGGTTGTATGAGTGGCTTGTGATGCCATTTGGCTTAACAAATGCCCGAAGTACTTTTATGAGGTTGATGAATGAAATATTGAAAGATTTCATTGGCAAGTTAGTGGTTGTATATCTGGATGATAAACTGGTCCTTAGAAGGACTAAAGAGGAGCATTTGAGACATCTGACATTAGTGATGAGGATACTACAACAGGAGAATTTGTTGATAAATCTAAAGAAGTCCTCTTTTATGAAGACATAGCTCATTTACTTAGGTTTTGTGATCTCTTCAAATGAATTGAAGATGGATCCAGAGAAGGTGAAAGCAATCAAAGAATGTCCATCACTAAGGAGTATGTTTGAAGTGAGAAGCTTCCATGGATTAGCAAGTTTCTATAGGAATTTCATCAGGAATTTCAATGGAATTTATGCACCGATGATGGATACAGTGAAGAAGAGGCACAAGTCTTTTAAATGGACAGAAGAGGTTGAGAGGAGATTCAATATATTGAAGGAGAAGATAACAAAATGACCAATTATGGTCTTAACAAATTTTGGAAAGACATTTCAAGTGAGATGTGATGCAAGTGGGGTTGCAATTGGAGCAGTCTTGAGCCAGGATAATAAACCAGTTGCATATTTCTGTGAGAATCTGAATGAGACTAAGAGAAAGTACTCCACATATGATAAATAATTTTACGTCATAATTCAAGCCTTGAAGAAATGGAGGCACTACCTTTTTCCAAAGGAATTTGTCTTGTATAGTGATAACCAAGCTTTACAATTCATAACCAAGAAGGAAAAACTGAATCAGGGACATGCAAAGTGGATTGAGTTTATGCAGAATTTTACTTTTGTCATAAAACATATTTCTAGAAGTGCTAACAAAGTTGTTGATGCATTAAGCAGGAGATGTATGATTCTGCAGGAATTTCAGGTCAAGACCTTGGGGTTTGAACACCTTAAGGATATGTATTGCGATGATCTAGATTTCAAGGAAGCATACGAATCATGTGAAAATCATGTGCTGAGAGACAGGAGCCAGTGGACAGAGTATATGGTTCAAGAGGGATTTTTGTTTAAGGGAAATCAGTTGTGCATACCAAAATGATCGATGAGGGATAACCTTTTGAAGGAAAAACATAGTGGAGGATTAGTTGGACATTTTGGCCATGATAAAACATTTGCATGGTTGAGAAGTTCGTACTATTGGTCAGGTATGAGAACATAAGTAATGAAGTTTGTGAACAGATGCAGAATATGCCAACATGCAAAAGGTAAAAGACGGAACATTGGATTGTATCAACCATTGCCAATAAGCATGGATTTTGTGTTGGGACTGCCAAGAACACAAAGAGGATGTGATTCCATATTTGTGGTAGTGGATAGGTTTTCAAAGATGGCACACTTTATCCCATGCCAGAAAACTAGTGATGCAACACATATTGCAAATTTATTTTTCAAGGAAGTTGTTCGTCTTCATGGATTACCCAAAAGTATTGTCTCAGATAGAGATACCAAATTCGTTGGTAATTTATGGAGAACACTGTGGAAGAAGTTTTGGACATATTTATCCTTCAACTCAGTTTAACACACTCAGACAGATGGATAGACTGAGGTGGTGACCATAAGTTTGGGAAAATTATTGAGGAGTCCGGTCGTTGAACATCATGGTCAGTGGGATCAGATTCTACCACGAGTAGAATTTTCATACAATGACTCACCAAATAGGAGCACTGGAAGGAGCCCATTCCAAATCATGTATGGAATGAAACCAAGAGGAGTAGTTGAGTTGAGAGACTTGGAACAGAGTGAGATCAGAAGCATTGGAGCAGAAGATTTTGTTGCAGAAATGAAAAAGCTCCATAGCCAGATCAGAGAGAAGTTGCAGAACTTTAGCCAAGAGTATAAGATTTGAGTTGATCAACATCATAGAGAGCTCATTTTTGAAGTAGGAGATCAAGTTCTGGCACATCTCAAGAAAGAAAGGTTTCCAAGGGGAACATATAACAAGTTGAAGATGAATAATATAGTACCATGTAAGATCTTAAAGTTTTATGCAAATTCCTATGAGATTGAGCTGCCAGATGGTCTGGGAATATCACCCATATTCAACATATCAAACCTATATCCTTACAAGGGAAATGAAGCAGGAGAAACAAAATATCAAAAAGAGATTCAATGGGAAAAGAAAATTCCTGTAGCAAAAAATCCACAGATGGAAAAGATCATTGATCATAGGGTTGGCAAGAAGACTAGGAAGAAGACCTATTTTTAATATTTGGTCAAGTGGAAGGGACACTCAATAGAAGATACTAGTTGGGAAAATGAATTTGATATCCATAAGCATGGAAAGCCAGTGCAGGATCTCATGGATGGGATTCCATGAATTTTTTTCCAAGCGAGTATGATGCAAACTTAGGTAGCAGTTAGGTTTTGTTTCAAAAAAGCAAGTAGTCAGAGGGAACCCTAAGAACCCTCTGAGATAAATAGAGGTTTTGTATGCCTGAATGAGGTTGCTGCAAGTTAGTTGGAGATTGTTGTGATTTAGTTGTTGCTGAGTTTTAGTTGTTGTTTTATCATAGTTTTAGCCATTTACTTTTGAATGAATATAACAGAGGAAAATTGATCCAAATGCATGGTGTCACTACTGTTTACAATTCCTTGTTATTTTGTTTTCATGAATGAATGAATTATGTTGTTGAGTATATGAAATTTTGAAGTGTTTAGATAAGTTTCGATTGCTCTCTTCATTGAGTTCATGCAAGGTGTGCATACAGTCTGCAAGGAGTGCGTTGACAGAATCTATTTCGATTCTGAAGCTCACAAGAGATAGCGTGAAATTTTCCCTTTGCAAGGACTGCAAAGTAACTGCTGCAAGGTGTGCACAGTCGTCCACAAGAAGTTAAGTCTTGCGTAAGAATATGTTGCAAGGAGTGCACATATCTGAAATTCGACTAAGTGTTGAAGTAATCCTCTAAGGATTCAGAGGGTCCAAAGGAGAAAGATCACAAGAGATAGTGGGAGAAATCTTCAAGGGAAATGAAGTTCTAAAGACTTCACAAGTCATCGACTAAGATCTCTTCAAGAGGGAGCGGGATCATTCCAGATCATCATATCTGAGAAAATTGCATGAGAATGAAGTCTCTGTGTGCACATAGGAGGAGAATTCTCCGAAGTCCCGAAAAGGCTAGGGACCATCCATCATCCAAAGGGACAGGTGGCTGAAGATCCCTAAATCCGGAGTGAAATCAATTCAAAAGTTTTGTGGATAAAGGGGAAGCGAAATTGTCGAAGTGCCAAAGACTTAAATAGATCTTGGTCGTTGGATGCCAAGAAATACGTGTCGATAGATCTGAGATTTTGGGAAATTTCACTTCGAAGGAATCCAAACGCGGAGTTTGAAAAAATATTGAAGTCCTGAAGGCTGAAGCAGATCGCAATCGTCTGTTGCGGAGGACACGGGGTGAGAATCTGTTGTCTTTGGGTGAAATCACTCTGAGAGGAATGAGTGCGCAGGAGGATGAAAATATCAAAACCCGAAGAGCCAAAGTGGATAGTGGTCATCGGATCTAGAGGGACATGCGTCAACAGATATTGTACTTTGGGCGAAATAACTCCAGGAAAAAGCGAAGACTGAGAGTTGAAACTCCCAAAGCTCGAAGAGAGAAGTGAACCATAGTCGTCAATCTGCGAGGGACACGCATTGACAGATCATCATCTTTGAGTGAAAGCACTCTAGGAGGAAGAAAAGACTGAGAGTCAAAACTCTCGAAGCTCGAAGAGAGAAGTCAATCAAAGTCGTCGATCTGAGAGGGAAATGCTTCGACAGGCCATCATTTTTTAGTGGAAGTCTTGCAGAGGAAGAAAGAGTTGAGATTTTAAAATCCCGAAGCCCGAAAGGTGAAATTAATTGTAGTCATCAGTTTGGAAGGAGGGCATGTGTTGCTATATCATGGAGATTTGGGAGTGCGTGCTAAAGGGGTAAAAAGGGGTCATTGACTGATAGCTGACCAAGACAGAAATAAGACAGACCTCAACCATCAATCAAGAAGCAATGCCCGAGATCCAAAGATCGATGATCATGCTTGATTATGGGGACAGAAAGTGCTCGATTTTTAAAAATCTTGGAGCGGGCCGCAATTGAAACCATAGTATTTCCAAAAGGACATGTGGCAGTTGCTAGTGAATTGCAGGGAGAAAATAAGTGTGGTATCAAACCACTCTAGGCACCCCGAAATCATGTGGTTATGTGAGGACATAGCCCGAGGTCACATACAGGAAAGGGCTAATGGAAGAGAAGTTAGCACCTGGACCCTGATAGTTCAGCAGCGCGAAGGGAGAGGTTGTGGGTGTCATAGAACCTACACCAAAAGGCTGAAAAGGGCCTGTGTTTAATCACAAGGGAGACCATTAAGGTTTCAGAGCGCCGATTCAGCTCCGAAAATTGAAGATCCTTGACCGGGAGGTCGCACAACCCCGAGGGAGAATAGGGGGGTCTGCATCAACCTTGTTCAAGAAAATTAAATCAATCACAATAAAACATAATTTGAAAACTCAAGGAAGGAAGTAGAAAAGCCATTTGCATCTTTGGCCAGTCTCTTGTAATGGAATAATCGAGGAGATGGAAACAAATCCAATTTTTTATGACAAAACATGATAAATGCTTGTTTTTGAAATGATTTCCTCTATATGCACATCCATTAGAGTGTGGTAAGTCATGTTATGAGGCATAATATTCCTCTCAATCATTCCATCATGGAATTTAAGTTCCTCTTTCAAATTACCCTCCTCAAAGTATCCACCAATCAGTGTATTGTAAATAATGACATTAGGATCTAAATCCCTTCCAAAAAATTTAGTTGGGAATAGGTTGGCCTCTTCCAGTTTCCCTTCCTTAAAAAATCTACTTACAAGCACACCATATGTGAAAAATATAGGCACAAGACCCTTGGATAACATGTGTTCATATAGCTCAGAAGCTTGATCACCATTTCCCTCTTTCCATAGCTCATCGACAAGAGTATTTTATGTCACAACATTTGATGGAACTCCTTTTTCATTCATTTCAACATGCAACACAAAATTTTCCTAGATATTGCCTTCATCCCTTACAGGGGAAACATTAATATTTAGTGTGGATTGATATTTCATTCTCTAATGACCCATGTTGAATTCCCTTCAAATGTTCACAATAGATAAATTGTTTGATGCTAATGTTTCCATGTGACAAATTGATCTCATACCATAAGAAGATGTGAAGGGTTCTCATTTGTATAACAAACAAGGCCATGTATAACATAAAGTCAATGAACTTGACTTCTTGCAAAAAAACACATCTATCCAACTAATGGAAGTCAACATATGATAGACATCATATTTTATTCCAAGCTCAATTAATCCATAGACATTCCATTATGTCACTTGCATAAAAAACCTAGTGCATCTTCTATCTTTGCCTCATTATCTTTGAGGTTTCGAAGTACACCAAAAAAAATCTTACTCAAAAACAAGTCACTAATAATTTATTTTTATTTTTTTTGTGCCATCATCACTAACCAAAGAGTCTTGGTATATCAAGACTTAGAGAGTGGAGAATGAGAATGCATGATCCCACACCCAACTGAGAGGGAATGGCCACTTAATCCCACACCCAACTAAGAGGGAATGGATGCTTAATCCCACATCTAATTGAGAGGGAATGACCACTTAATTCCACACCCAACTAAGAGGGAATGGACATGTTTCATGATAGGTCTAGACAAATTGTGTTCTAACAATCCAATCACAATGGGATGGAAAGAGCCTCTTGGGACCAAGGTTGTGGAATTCAAGGTCTTTGAGGTTTGGGTTTGTTAGGTTATAACTAGGGCCATCGATGAAGCTCTACTAGGTGGATATTACCATAATTGTTCTTTCTCTACACCTAGGTTCATGCATATGCACCTGCATTCCTTGCATAGGGGGATTTGGGAGTACATGGATTGGTAGGAGGATTCATTAGGGCCATGAGAGAACAATTGCAAATGTGCGTTCAAGGATTTAACAACAATAGAAAGTATTTGATAGGTTAGCATATCAAACATGTTATCTGGCAAACCCATTTTCATCCCTAATGAGGACAAAATCCATGAGGTCCTTGGAAAATATAACCCTAACACAAACTTAGGGATGTTACCTAGGGTTGAAGAACATATCCATTTTTAGGCATATAAATTCCACTATGGGAGAATAAATAAGTAGAATCTTGGACTAGAATTACGTCATGATACTAGGGAACTCAGTGATGGAAACCCCCCTTCTCTCCTAAAGGTTTTGCAACCTCTCAGTCTAGGATCGATCAAGAAACTGAATCATATCGACTCTTTGGGTCTCTAGTAAACCCCAAACCCACTTACACAGGTCCTTTATCCAAATGCGTAGGTCATATGAGACCTACGGGTTCTCTCCTTAGCATTGTTCAACTTCTACGCCAACTAGACGCTAGCTCTTCTTTGGTTAAGCCCCTTCCTTCTTGTGACCATGACTATGACCACTTGCCTAACTCAAAAGGCGTTTCGCAATTTTGCATATCGGGTCTTTGCATGTGAGTCACCTTGATTCTCCCAACCTATGAAATAACGACAGGGACCTAGCGCGTGCTAGCTCCTCCCTTATATTCCATCCATATGACCCCTCGCTATGACCTGGCGCCAAATCTTCTGAGTGCTTCGCAAACTCAGATTTTGCGAGTTCCCAGACATCTTACCTCTGACTTCCTGAGTAGCCAACTCCCGACAAGACCAAATCTACGGTCTACGATCTTCCTTCGATCGATGGCTGCGATCAAGTCACAAACTCGGATTTCGCGAATCCTCACGACCGTGCCCTTTGACCTTTCCACTCTATGAGTCAGGGAAATGTTGATCTCTCGCCACGTGTTCCCCTTCAATGGATGCTCAGGATTTCTGCGGTTCTTCCCCTTACAATCTTCCGAAGTTCGGATCTTCGAACTCCACTTGCTCTAGATCGACGGCCATGGCTCCTCTCACGATCCGATGGTTCAAATCAACTCGTGAGTTCGCACTTCGCGAGTTATAAAAACTCCACCCTTTGACTCCCCTAAGTCGTGAGTCAGTGAAATGTTGAGCTCCCGGCACGTATCCTTTCTTGATGGATGGCTAGGATCAAATCGAGAGTTCTCACTTCGCAATTTCATGCCTTGGAGGTTCTCGCATGTCCTCCTTGCAAATCTTCTGAGTTCCAAGTCCTTGAACTCTCGGATCTGTTGCCACATGTCTGCCTGACGATGGACGGTTCCAATGATTTCGAAATTTCAGGACTTCGCAAAGTCCAATCTCCTGTGCACTTTCAAGGGTTAAGGCGCGTGCATCTTACCTAGATCCAACAGTTGTTGTCCCTTGCGCTTAGATATGATGACTCAGATATGTCCTCCTGTGCGCTCTCCTTCTGTTGTCTGGACGTAGATCAGACGGTCATGATCTCTTCTTTCGATGTTGATCCTATTGTAGTTGTCGCTCCTCCTCCTGAGCTTTGGCGTTCTTCCAAACTTGGAATAATTCTCTAACTGTCAAAGGCCTTGACCTTTAATCCTTCTGGGAGCCCGATGACTTTGAGTATCACCTGCGTTTCTTGAAGCGCTACCTCTCCTTTGAGCTTTAGGACTTGGAACAATTATGTCTTCTGCTCCTTTCTGTTAGGAATTTGTGCGCAAAGGCACTATTCTTTCTGAGATTTAGCTTACTCAAATATCTAAGGGACTCAGCCCTTCTGCGTCTTCAAAAAGACTTTTCTAGTGCTTTCTTGGCAACTCAATGTTCTTCTGAGATTTCGAACTTGAACAAGTTATCTCTGTGCACTCTTCTTTCACTTGATTGAGCCTTCAGATGGTTGTCTTTCAACACTTCGTTTGAGTGTTGGCCTGGTGCACTCCTTGCAAAGGTCTTCCTCTAGAATCTTGATTTCTCTCAAGTTCAAGAACGTGTTTCTTATGTTCGCTCAATGCACACTTGCAGAGCTCCATAGAGTATTCAACAAACATGTAAGTTCCTTTTCATGTGACACTTCTTTTCTCTTTGAACTCGAAATAGAGTGTATTTGTGCGTGCCTTGCACTCGCTCGATGCCCTCCTGGAAGAGCCCTATAGAATTTTCAGCAATTCTGTCTCTTTGTGCCTCCCCTGAACAGTTCTTCTTCTAAGGTATTTAGCAACCTTGAGGCTCCTCATGAGTCTGTAAACTCTTTTGGTGTGCCCTCCTAGAACGTTCCTCCCTGAACTCGATTTGAGATTCAGATACGCACTCCTTGTGTTGGATCCAGAACTTCCAACGTTTTGTTGTGCACTCCTTGCACAGCCTAAAGAACCTAGAATAGTTCCAGCAAACTCACAGATAGAGAATTCCTTCCTGGCACGTTCTTTTCTGACTCAACAGAGTTCAGATGCGCACTCCTTGCATTGGCTACAGAACCTCCAATTTTTTGTTGTGCACTCCTTGCATAGCCTAAAGAATCCAGAATGATATTACGAAATCAATCAAAGATAGAGAATTATATCTCCCTACTGCGGATGAACCCTATCGTGCATCTACAACATGCATTCATGAAACACATAAACACATAAACAACCATGTGCAGGAAAAATTGTTGTCTTTTTCATTAATATGAAAAATTGATTACAATATGTGCAGGTTGGACTACTACATAGTCTCAGCTCTCTCAAGCTCTCTCAAAGAACTATTCTACCTCCTATTTCAGAGCTTCTGAGCTTCTCAGACTCTTCTCTCTGAATGCCCTCTAGCTCTTGTCTCTCCCTCTTACAAGAGACCTCCTCCAACGTATCCTCTCTACCGCCTTAGTGCCATCTTTGTCTCAGTTAAGGCACCTTATCCCTACGACTTCTTACAATGAATGCAGATCTAGACCTGACTAAGATCTAGACCTGCTTACAATCATCCATTAAGGCGACCTTATCCACTACTTGTACAAAGGCATGGCTTGTCTTTACTCAGCCTTACAACATAAATCTGTATAGGATCATATTTCAAATTTAAAAATGGGAGGCTCGATGCCTCTCCCTTTCTCCAATTCGCGCCTATGTGTTGGCTTGTTGACGCATCTGCTGATGTGGAAGGATGATCCTGCATCAAAATCCTATGGGCCTTGCCCATATCTCCTACTGTCGTTTTTCATGTTGATCTAGAAGTACTGGCCTTTTCAATAAGGCAATCTCTCTGATAGTGGGGTTCTCCACAAGTCCAACATCCATTCTTAAGGTTGGTGCTCCTAGTTCCAGAGGAAGAATCTGCTAGTCTGGGGTTCTGAGACACCGATATGTTGTACATAACATACCTATATTGTTGTTGTTGTTGAGGACGACACAGTTGTTACTGCAGTGGTGCTCTATAATAATTACTCTGAATGGTAGTATGTTTACGTGGTGTAGAAAATACAGATCCTCTGGGTATATCATGGTGCCCATAAATCTGTCTAACGGGTGTCTGCTGCTATGGCACTCTATGTGGCGTTTATCCAGTCTGCCTGGAAGGATTCCTACCCTAACCTCCACTTTTCAATTCCTCCTCAGTGATAAAATATTTATGTATTGCATCATGCAAAGTCTGAGGCATCAATATCCTCACCTTAGCATGAATTTTTTAGTTGAGACCAAACACAAACTTATTCACCTTTAACTTTTCGGTGTTCAGGAGCGGAGCATATATGAGCAACTCCATAAATCTAGCCTCATACTCTGGTATTGTATGACTACTCCGTCATAAAGCGTTGAATTCATTGAGTTGGTGCTCAATGAACTCATCGGATAGGTACCTCTCTCATTATCACTCCTCGAACAATTCCCAAGACATGTCTTCAACGACCATATTCAGTTCTAGTAAGAGTGTCTTCCACCAAAAAATCACACTCCCCTTTAGTTGAAAAACTGTCATACAAAATTTTATGTTGGAGGTATAATCTCGCAGTGAAAAACACATTTCCATATTCTCCAACCAAGCTTTGGTGGCTAAACCGTCTGTGGAACCCCAAAACTTGGGAAATTTCTCCTTCTCGAGTTCTCTATGAACCATACCACTAACTACAGGAGGGAGATACGAACCCTCATTGGGTACAGACTCCCTACCCTCATCATGATCAAGGAGATTTATCAACGCCTCTAACATCCTTTGAAAAGACCTCATCACACCCATGACATCGCCCACTGAACTTTCTCGGTAGTTTTCTCTTCTCCCTATGGAGAAGATCCATCGGGTGTGGATGTACTTGGAGGAAGCATACCTCTTACTCCTGCACCCCGACGTCTACTCATTCTCCTTCCTCTAACGATGATACCTATCATAAAACAAATTCAAATTTATATTAGTAATATATCTTAATTTAAAATTTTGCATTGGAAATCGGAACGAGTCCAGTGTCGCAGAGTAGAACCCTGCTTTGATACCATATATAACGACCATCCTTTAAACTGGACATCAGTGATTAACTAAAAACAATGAAAAATAGTTGTATTATTGTTATTATTATGATTTTGTGTTGAAGAGTAACCTTAACATCGCACAACTAACTTCACATCTGAACATGAATATTGTAATATTTCACCTACGCAATTTACAAATTCATTTCACCCAGAACTATTTAAAAAACCTACACTAATCTAAAAGATTCTATCAAGTGAAGAGATAGGGTAAGACATGTAATCATTTTATTTATATTAATAAATAAACTTAACTTGCACAATAGTTATTTATATCGAGTACGCAAGATTTTAATTATATTCCATTAATTATTAATATAATTGATACTCTATCTCGCTTCTAATTGCACCATCAACATTTATTTAAATGAACAAATTGTTTGTGCAATTCACCCAATCATCTTGCGAGTCTATCCAATAAGCAAGAGTCTATCCAATAAGAAAGAAAGTAAGATGTTATCAACTTCTGAATTTTACATGGTTACGCAACTAGTGCACTAAGTAAAGTGAAGTCAAAGTTGCCCCAAGTAAAATACACTTCAAATATTTAGCAAATACTCAACTTCAATCCATAGGCGTAAAACTAAAATTAAAGACGAAGAATATTTTACCTTTATATATCAATCAATAACTAAATACAGAATTGCAGTGAGTTACTCATATTATATTCAAGGGTAGGTAGAAGTCATATCTTTTTGAAGAATTAAAAACCACCAATAATGACAGGGGTGATTCTAAACTTTTGGTATATAATATATGTTTAATGGTTGTTAAAGGTTTCCCGTTCATGGTCCCAAAATTCAACACATTACAAATTTCTTTTGGGGCATCTTAGGGTTTGGTTTATCAAACTTATTTACTAGACGTAAATTCCACTTTATTAGATTCAACATACTCTTTCCCCTCATTCATAAAACTAAATTACATCTTATAATTGTATTATATACTTATGATGGATCTATGGAGATGGTGATCTCACAATGGATCTACTGTAGGATGGATCTATGGAGATGGTGATCTCACAATGACTTCATCTAAGAATATACACATATAAAATTAAAACTTGTCCCTTAATTTTTTCATTTACAATTTGAATGAAAAAAATCATAAAAATGAGTTTCAATATATGTAAACATTTTTATTTATTTTAAAAATGTTTTCTTCAGCACAACAAAGATGACTGAATAATTATGAAATAAAAAAATTAAAAGAATCGAGAAATTCATTCATGAATACCATATAAATGGATGTTGTGCGTAATTTATTAAAGTAGAACATAGGTGGACACTGCTACAGGAATACCTCGGAAATTTATAATAATAAAAAAAGCAAAGTCAGCAAATGCTTGGATTTAAAAACGTTTTTACTCACAATAGCAAGATAAGGCAAATATAGAAAAATATTTAGAAATTAATAAAGATATAATTGAACCGATTATCTGAGAATCTATTAAAGAGTGTCATTCTATTCGATCGTTGCATTACAAATCTGCAGTATCAATCTTTAACAAGTTAAGAACCAATTATGGCACTCACAATGAATTTTTTATTTAACAATGGAACAATGGAAATACTAAATTGTTTAAATATTGTAACGAGATAATTGATTGTTGTGATGTTGATCCTTCAACCTAGGGTTGCGCAAATTCTCTTTACTTTATAATCAATGGACTTCACTCATACCTCCCAGCCAATGCTAGGGGTACTCTTCTTCCCCCTTAGCCCCCCGAGCCACAAAAGAGTCACACACAGAAACAGAATATAGCTCAAGATTTCCCTCGCAAGGAGAGGGTTCCACCTCTTGCACAAAGCTTGTATCCCAACTCACACAAGTAAAATTAGTCACAGATAATTTTGATAGCATTTCAATCATCCAACAATATGGTGCCTTTTTCTTCTTCCTCACCTTTCTTTTATAAAAATATTTAGCTTGACACTTATCTTCTCATGCACAATTAACTATTTTTTAATAATTAAATTAGAGATTATTTACCCCCAACACATGTCATACTTTCCCCAAGTTGCACATGTTTATTCATTTTTAACAAAAATAATTATGCATTTTCCATCACATCCACAATTAGTTCCTAGATTTTCTCCTAGTTGTCCCTTAGTTCCCCAATTTCTCTTTTATTGTGTCTCCTAACTGATATAAGTTGGAGTTTGATTAGGACTCTTCTATTAGTTAGGATTTTGTGATCTGGATTATTTTCGGCACGAAATGAGATCGGAGATATAATAAAGAAATGCACAGAGATATCGCAGATGTTCAATAATATAACAGAAATGTATCAGAGATGCAACCATAAACACAGATATACAGTAATACATGATTTCTATTAATG
>ML792891.1:180619-224911 GCA_009831015.1 Picea engelmannii | reverse complement strand
TTATTAAGTTCTCTTTCATAAATTAATATAAAATTATATAAATTCATATTCTATTTTCTATCAGTTTTAAGTAATTGTTGTATTCTCTAAGGTATTCTAGATTTTTAATAACTCATTAATTTATTCATGTGACGTGCCCTTCAATACGCACCTATGTGCTCCAAGGGTTTTACTCTCCATTTGACTTAGTTTGGAAGTTTTATGATTCCTTGATTCAATACTCCACTTGTCGACCTTGTGTGAGACTAAGGGCTTACTGAGGAATAAGGAATATGCCTTATTGTGTGCCCCTTAGAAATCCTCATGAGCGATTGTCTTAGTCTGCACTCACGGCATCGTGAAACTCTCAGGAAAAAGGTAGTCATTAACCATTCGTTCAATTCATGGTGGGATTTCTAGTAGGATGTGACAGGGACACTGCCACACCTCTCCCTCATCCATATGATATCTGTTTATGACCCCTTTACTCCATATGTGAGTCGGATTAGCAAGCGTCACCATATATGCATCCACTTACAAGGATAATATTAATAACTCATATACATGAAATCCATAACTAAAATCATCATCATAACACATGCGTAAAATAACAAGTACTCATAATCAAAGTCCATAGTCCACTCCCTGACTCAATCCAGAGTCTAATGAAGTTTGTCAATGCCATCAACATCCTCATCATGTCATGTTTCCTGCACACTCAGGAAACTCATCATAATACCTGCCAATGCTATACATCAATATTAATAACATATCAAATTTTAATACGCAATCATAGCATAAACTCATAAACCAAAACAGATAATCATAATATACCATGTTTTAACATGATCACTTGCTCACAATTGTCCTCAAAGAATAAGTCAGTGGTATGAAATGTGATCAATGGAACTGGATGTTACAAGGGGGGAGGATTGATCCAGATGGACATTGGT
The DNA here is from genome assembly GCA_009831015.1 of Picea engelmannii. Lineage (NCBI taxonomy): Eukaryota > Viridiplantae > Streptophyta > Pinopsida > Pinales > Pinaceae > Picea > Picea engelmannii. The sequence goes on along the minus strand of ML792891.1, from coordinate 223,979 downwards.
GGCCACCCACCTATTCCAACTGGCTCACATGCAGTTTTCATCATTGGCATTTACTTCCTAGATTTTCAAGTCCTAAACTTTCGAGGTTGTTTTGAGGCCCTAAATAGAGATTTTGGAACTCGCCACAGTTAAAATATACACGAAGTTAGATTTTGACAGCATAATGTGTAGTCCTTAGATAGACCTTTCCAACAAGAGATCATATGTAAAATTTACGACCCCGGAAATTTGTTGTACCAACTTACCCCATCAAGGCCCACATGACTTTTGACGCTTCATCTCCACATTGGGGCCACAAACCTTTTGGATTTTCATCTACCGAGGGATAGGTTTTTGGATGTTTAGGGTTTTTCCATTTATATTAAAAAGGCCTTTCGAGTCTCATTGTACTCATCTTCTCATGAATGAGCTTAGCCATCACATCTCTTCTCAAAAATAAGTTGCCACCATTCTAGCGAGTCTTTCACTCTGTAATTTTACAGTTTTGTACATTTCACTCATTAATAGAAATTGTATATTACTATATATATGTGCCTCTTGTTATATATATCTGATATATATTTATTATATTATTGGATCTCTTGCAATATATTGATATATTTCTTTATTATATCTTTGCTCTCAATTTGTGCTCAAAATAATCTGGATTAGTGGTATTAGAGCACGTTGTTCTTCGTCATTTTCCAATGCATGTCCCTGATGAGGTCTGAGTATAGATATTTGGGTCTCAAGATTTTCTCTCTTGAGAACAATCGCTCTCGCACTCCCAAGAAACCCTCCATGGTGGAAGAAAATAAAAATGACAGAGTAGAAGATTCTATTAATATGTTGTTGCAGTGAGCTCTCACGCGACAAAGGGACTAAATAATGGATAATTCTTCCCAAATTCTTTGACACCTTCCTATAACAACAAATATGTCTTCATCAAGCAACCACTTTGGAGGCACCGCTCCTTTCAAGGTACAAATTAATTTTGATATTCCTGTATTTGAAGGTCAGATAGATGCGGATGCTCTCGAAAAATGGTGAAGTCTTCTAGAAGGTTATTTCTATGTGCACAATTTTTATGACAGGGAAAATATCACCTTTACACTCCTTAAGGCTCTCCCACATGTCGAAAATTGGTGGGAAACTTACTGCGAGCAAATTTCCACAGAAGAGTCTGGAATGTTGGAGGTTGAACCCAGTTGGGAATCTTTCGTAGATATTGTCAAGGAACAATATTACCCTGTTGGCAAATATGAAGACCAGTACACGAGATGGACCACGTTGTGTCAAGAGAGGGGCCAAGCACTGTCGAAGTTCACCAATACCTTTCGTACCTTGCACACCAAGTTGGGTATCAAACATTATGAGTAGCATTTGGTTTTAAAATACCGTGGGGATATACACAATTACATCAAAACCAAAATGGGGTTTCTAGACATCTCATCGTTGGAAGATGTTTATCGATATGTTGTCAAAATTGAGCCAAACTTTAAGCACCAGAACAAACGGGAGTTCGGGTCTACAAATCTGCAACAACCAAAGTATAATAAATATGGCCCTAACAAACAGCCTACCAAAAACCATTCCAAGACACATGAAAAGAAGGGTAAGGGAAAGACAAAGAATGACAATGGAAAGTGGTGTGATTTCCACAAAAGTTTGTTTCAAAAACCGATGAATGTCGCTCAAAACAGTCATTGGTGGTCGAGATCAAAGACAAAGAGTCGAACCTGGATTTGGAATCTGATTCATAAAATAATGGAAGGAGACAGATCATCGATGCAGACCCCACTGCCACTGTCGTAACCACAAGTGATCCGGGATATTTTCCTCGAGTGACTTATTAAAGAATTGTATTAAATGTGCATAAACTAAAGTACACCATAAAGAAGGAAAAGATCAAAAGGAAAGAGACATAAACATGCGATATGAACAAAAAGAACTTGATAATGGAGTTTTTCCCTGGTGGACTATGTCTTTGGGTCCTTCTCTCAAATGGGTGGGCCTTTTTATTAACTCCACAAAAGAATTGGGAAAAATACATAAGTATACCTCATTCTGGAGTTAAGATATAGAATATTTGCTCAGATAAAAAAAATAACATCACCACTGCGTTCGTGGCGTCGAATTACCTAAAAATGACTATCTTCGTGCCCTATCTGAGTCTGGCACATTCGGGCCGAAGAGACACCCCTGCCTCGGTTTTCGTGCCTACTTCTGCAAATGAATGACTGGGAAAATATCGAAATGAGTGCCTTGTCTTGAGAATCCGTAACAAAATCCGTACAAGCGCACTCTTGGTTCTCCTCCCGTCTCGTATATTGGCGGAAAGCCCATTTTTATATAAAAATTCAACGGTTATGCAATAAAGAGTTAGTTTGGCGCAGTGGTTAATGGAGGCAATTTTAAGTCGTTTAGTTGGTGGAGGTAACGGGGTCAAATCCCACGAGCCTCCCCTTTTTAACATATGGTTGCAATGGATTTGGCGGTTTGCATTTTAATTGGCGGGACCTCCACCAAGATAGCGGAGATTCTGGTGAAGTTTTGGTGGTTGGTTAATTCGGCAGAATATGCCCTATGTGGCGAGACCTCCGCCAGATTTGGCGGGGTCATGTTACATATATATATATATATATATATATATATATATATATTGGTTTTTCAGTCACGGTCCCTCCTTGGGAATTTCGGGGGTACCACGTGACACCCTTCGATTGGGCCATGTGGCATCCCCTAATTGACCCACCTAGTTTTTTATGTCACCTCCACGTCACCTTCATACATGACACATGGTGCCTTGTGGGTGGTGACACGTGGCATCACTTGGGGGTGCCACGTGGAACTTTTTTACCAGTCCACATGGAACCCTGAAAATCCTATTGGAGGGTGACACATGGCAGCCTCTAGTGCTACCACATGGCATGTTGACTTCATCATGACACGTGCCTCCCTCTGCGCTTGCCACGTATGTTGTACGGACGGTGATGTCATCCATATGGATGTTGACCGCAAATATCTTTCGATCTGTAACTCTGTTTGACGAGTGGTTTGCATCGTTAGAAAGCTTGCAACGTGCTCTTCATGATCATGCCATTTTCATTGAGTTTTGGGAACTTTGAATTTTTTCCCTTTCTCTATCTTTTGAAGCCATTCTGAGCATCCTAAGTTGTTCTTAGCATTCTTTGGATCCTTTTTAGATCACGCCTTCCCACTAAGAGATTTTTGGACCACCAAAAGCTTTCATCAATCAATAGGTAAGTGAGGGAAGAGTTCCCTCACTTTGTCATTCTCAATCCACTTTGCCTTGCTTGGATGTATTCCCTTTAAGCCTACTCAAAGATAATCAACATCACCCTTGCATGAATTCTTCATCCTTCTGTCCAGGATGATATCTTCCTATAAGTCATCCAAGTTCTCAGGTGAAAACTCATCAACTGAAGGTATTGAAACTTTCTCATCCTAATCCACGATCATTGGAGGCTCAAAAAGTTTCAAGTTCTCTACGTTCACAATGGAGTAAATCTGCATATAAGGTGGAAGATCTAAACAAAAAGCATTAGTGTCACTTTTATCCAATATAGTGAAGGGTCCATATCGGATAAGCTTGAGTTTCTTTCCTTCACCCTTCAATCGTTCCTTACTGATGTGAAGCCATACCCGGTCTCCAACCTGGCACTGATGATTAACCTTGTGCTTTTCATGTCGAGCTTTATATTGTGTTTGACTCTTCTCCAACTGTTCCATGACTGCCTAGTGTATCTGTTGGATCCTCTGGACAAAATTGCGGGCTCTATCCTCTGTTCATTCTTCATTCATATCGCCATCTCTCCCATACATCAAGTCCAAAGGAATCTTTGGTAGCTACCCAAAACATGTCTCAAAAAGCGAACTTTGAATGGATGAATGTAAATCTTGGTTATAAGCATGTTGTACATAACGCATGTTTTCATCCCATAACATAGGATGCTTGTTGCAATAGCCTCGAAGCAAAAGTACCATTGTTATGTTTACCACCTCTTTCTATACATCGGTTTGTGGATGAAAAGTAGTGCTCCTCTTCAATTTGGTGTCCATCATTATCCACAAGCTAATCCAAAAGTCCCCAATGAATTAAGTATCTCGATCTGAGACAATGGGCGTGAGTCACCCAAAGTGAACCCAAACATACTGAAAAAAGAGATTAGCAATCTTCTCAATAGTGATCTGTTTTTTACATGGCAACAAGATACACATCTTGCTAAACCTATCCACTACAACATACAAACAGTAATGACCCCCTTTGGTCATTGGTAAACCCCCTACAAAATCCATGGAAATACTTTCACATGGATGGGATGGAACAGGAAGTGGTGAGTATAGCCCCAATTTTCTATTCGTGGGCTTACAAGTAGAACACATCACACACCCCTTTACATATTTAGTTACAATTTCTTTCATTTGAGGCCAATAACAAAACCTATGCAAATGAGCCATAGTTTTTCCTACCCCAAAATGCCTAGACACAAGAGAAGTATGAGCTTCTCGTATTACATGGACTCGTTCACTTATAGGAATACATAGCTTCCCAAGATGATAGAGTAATTTTCCCTACAGACAATAGTTCTCTACCTGTTCACCATGGGTTAGCTTCTCATATACTTATTTAAAATCTTCATCAATGGCATATTTCTCTACATATCTATCATGAGATAAAGAAGTATTCTTCAAAATAATATAAGCAATAGGAGGCCTAGATGTTAATGATTAAGCCATTATTATAGTTTTTTTCATTTCAATAGATAACAGCAAAATAAGACAAGATCACTGAGAAATACATAATCACAAGAGACACAACATTTATCCTGGGAAACCCTCTAGGGGAAGAAAAACCAGCAAAACTTCCTTATTATAGATAGCCAATACAATGCCAAGAGATAACTTAAACTAATGCAGGAGATCCTCTCCCAAAAGATGCGCCACTCTCTCTCATTCTTCTCTAACTGCAGTTCTGAAACTTGTCTCTCAAATGAGCAAGTGAGTTGTGTCTAAGTGAGGCGCTAGCCTCCTTATTTATACAAGACTGGCACGTGTGAAGTGTCTCTTCACTAGCAGGGCCGACTTCTCCAACTGGGTGGTTATAACCACCTTTATTATATTTCAGTGCCTCTTTAATATCTTCTGGGGACGACTTCTTATTTTGCCTATTACAATTATCTTTTGACCAATCCACAAAAGGGGATTTGGTACTTTATAATAACCGACATGATCAATCCGCAATGGGGATTGATCCAATGGATAATATATCAAATAATAATAAGAATACACTTTGTAGTTACATTATTTTAACACTCCCCCTTAACAAGAAGGGTATTCTTTAGTAGCATCATGAGAGAGAGAGAGGACAACATCATCAACAACATCAAGTGGGTGAGAGGACAACATCATCCATATCATCTTGGAACATTGACTAGCATATCTATAAATCAGCGAAAGTTTTCTTCATCGGCAGCATCGTCATTCTCAAAGGAATGCAATCATCATCTACATCAATATGTATTAGTGTAAAACTGATACATCATCATCATCATTACAGCATGAGGTTGGCTCATCATAATAATACTAGACTGGCTTTACGTCACAGCTATCAAACCAAAAGCACAGTTCTAGTCTCATCTCATTGTCTTGCTTTACATCACATCTGTCAAGCTGGAAGCAAGATGCTCGTCTTGCTTTACATCACAACCATCAGGTCAGAAGCAGGATACTAGAATGGATTTACGTCATAGCTATCCATCCAGAAGCTCAGTGCTAGTCTCATCTCATCATCTTGTTTTACGTCACAACTGTCAAGTTGGAAGTAAGATGCTCGTCATGCTATATGTCACAACCATTATGTCAGAAGAAGGATATTAGACTGGCTTTACGTCACAACTATCCAGCCGAAAGATCAGTGCTAGTCTCATCTCATCATATTACTTTACGTCACAACCATCAAGTTGGAAGCAAGGTACTTGTCCTGCTTTACATCACAACCATCAGGTCGGAAGCAAGATACTAGACTGGCTTTATGTCATAGTTGTCCATCTGGAAGCACGGTAATAGTCACATCACATCATCTTTCTTTACGTCACAACCATCAAGTCAGAAGCAAGGTACTCGTCCTTCTTTACGTCACAACTATCAAGTCGGAAGCAGGATACTAGACTGGATTTATGTCATATCTATCCAGCCGGAAGCACAGTACTAGTCACATCATATCATCTTGCTTTACGTCACAACCATTAGGTCGGAAGCAATAGATGTCTCATCACAGAAACCACTCCCCCTTTCGAGAAAGGTTCTTTCGTACTATCCCAAGCTTATCTCGAAAGTTCTCAAACTTTACATGAGATAGAGGCTTGGTCAACACATCAGCAACCTGTTCATTTGTGCTAACGTACTGGAGCTTTAAGGCTCCTCTCTGCACCATGTCACGGATGTAATGATATCGAATCTCTATGTGCTTCGACCTGTTGTGGAATACAGGATTCTATGTCGTCTTTATGCAGATCTGGTTGTCACATAGGATCGTGATTGCTTCCATCTCTAGGTCAAATAGACCGGTCAACAACTTTCGAAGCCATATAGCTTCACAACTGATAGAACATGCAGCAATGTATTCTGCTTCCACTATGTTGAGAGAAATGTTGGATTGCTTCCTACTCTGCCACGAGATCATAGTTGATCCCAAACTGAAACAGCATCCTGAAGTGTTTTTCCTGTCAGAAACACTTCCTGCCCAATCTGCATCAGTATATCCACTCAATGTGAAATTATGATCTCCATCATAGCTGAGACCAAAATCTATTGTACCTTTAAGGTACCTCATCACATGTTTTGCAACCACTAGGTGAACATGTCTAGGTTCTACCAGAAACTTACTCAAGGTGTTCACGGAAAAACAAATGTTTGGTCTGGTGTTCGTCAAGTACATCAGCGATCCAATAATCTTTTTGTACAGTGTGGCATCAATCAACTCTGATAAAGTGTCGACCAACAGCTTCAGCTTCGCTTCCATGGGTGTATTCATGGACTTGCACTCCAGCATGTCGAATCTCTTCAGGATTTCGACTGTATACTTCCCTTGGTTAAGGAAGATCCTCTCTGGACTCTGCCATACCTCAAGACCTAATAAATAATGCATTAGACCAAGGTCTTTCATCTCAAATTCTGAGGCGAGTCTCTTCTTACATTCGGTGATGAGCTTTTCTTCTCTAGTTAAGAATAAGTCATCCACATATAGAAGTAATATTACTGGCTCATCATTCATAACCATGAAGTAGAGGTTAGAATCTGCTTTACTCTTGGTAAAGCCCAAGCTCGTAATGAAATTTTCTATCCGGCCATACCAAGCTCTATGAGCTTGCTTTAATCCGTATAAGGCTTTCTTCAATCTGCAGACATGAGACTTCATGTATTCAACTTCAAATCCTTGAGGTTGCTCTATATACACTTCCTATTTGATGACACCATTTAGGAAAGTTGTCTTTACGTCCATCTAGTGCAACTTCCACTTCATCTTAGCTGCAAGAGCTATGATGGTTCTGATTGAAGTGTATCTGGCTACAGGAGAGAATGTATCTTCATAGTCAATGCCTTCTTTCTGAGAAAAGCCATCAGCAAAAAATCTTGCTTTATACTTCTCAATACTTCCATCAGCAGCATGTTTTATTTTGAAGAGCCATTTGGAGGATACCACATCTTTACTCTTCGGTCTGGGAACTATTTCCCATACATCATTTTTTATTATGGATTGGTATTCTTCTGTCATGTCATCTGCCCATTCTTTCTTCTGAACAGCTTCTTCAAAGCATGTGGGCTCTTTTTCTAGGAGATCACACATCAAAGCCATATAACTAGAGAATGGCTTATATCTCTTCACATGTCTCGTGGTTCCTTCGGGAACACCATATTTCTCTCCATCTTGAATAAGCTCTCTAGCCCAAGATGGCTTTCTTTTATGGGAGATTGTCATCTGAGGAGGTACTTGAAACTCTACTACATCATGATCTTCTATAATTTCCTCATCAGGGGAAGCTATGACTTCCCTCACTGATTCAGCAGCTCTGGGAACCTCCCTCACTGATTCTACAACTCTGGGGATTACAGGTTCCTCTTCATATACCTTTTCAAGCTAGCATTTTCTCGATTTCTTGAGCGTTGCATCTTCATCAAAGGTCACATCCCTGTTGATCTCAATGTGATGGTGACCTAGTATGTAGATCTTGAAGGCCTTGGAGACCTCACAGTATCCCACAAATATTCCCTTCTTTCCTGAGGGTTCCAGCTTGTTTCTTTTCTCTTTTGGTATATGTATAAATACTGGGTAGCCAAATATTTGAGATGGCTTACCTATGGCTTCTCTCTGGTGAACATCTCTTCTGGGGTCTTGAACCCAAGTGCACTATGGGATAATCGGTTCTGCACATTTACAGCTGCCATTGTTGCTTCTTCCCATAATCACATAGCAAGATCTTGATCATGGATCATAGTCTTCACAGCTTCCATTATCGTTATGTTCTTTCGTTCAGCTACACCGTTTTATTGGGGATTATAGGGAGTAGTGTTTTCTTCAACTTGTCTTATGTACTAAGACAATACGCTATCTTGACAGAAGGTTGGGTTAAAGGATAAGTTCTATGATCTCAACTTTTAATCCATCTAATACCTTGACTCAGATTTTGATCAAAGGTTAGAATGATGGTCATAGCTACAACATGCAACACTTGATCAAAATAATGTCATAACAATTAAATGCATATCAGAATAATCACACCTGGGTTGCATCATTCCTCTGAATGTGTTGGATCTTGATATCCTTTTGAATCTATGGCAAGAGATCCCTTCTCCTGAAAATACTCTTTAAAGTTTAACCATTTAAACATATGTGAGTACATACCTCTGATATCATTTGCAGGTGGTGGCACCATCTGGCAACAGCGATAATCATTACCAACTCTTTAAAAACTTCAAGGGTGATGACAACTGGTAGTATGGCTGCAACTGCAACTGGCACTGCAACTGCAATTGGTTCTGAGACTACAACTGCAACTACAACTTAGGGTTTTATGAGGAAACCCTAATGTTTCAAACTTTGAATTTTGAAATTCTGATCCAAGGGATAGATGCGTTGAGCTGAGGCGAGTAAGATGGTGCAGTCAGATTTTTGAAAATCCAACTTTTACCCCCTCAAACTTGATTTGTGGATTTCTGGACTGGTGATTCTATTTTTCTAGTACTTAAACTAGCCAATACAATGCCAATACAATGCCAAAAGATAACTTAAACTAATGTAGAAGATCCTCTCCCAAAAGATGTGCCACTCTCTCTCCTTCTCTAACTACAGTTCTGAAACTTGTCTCTCAAATGAGCAAGTGAGTTGTGTCTAAGTGAGGCGCTAGCCTCCTTATTTATACAATACTGGCACGTGTGAAGTGTCTCTTCACTGGCAGGGCCGACTTCTCCAACTGGGTGGTTATAACCACCTTTATTATATTTTGGGGCCTCTTTAATATATTCTGGGTCGACTTCTTATTTTTCCTATTACAATTATCTTTTGACCAATCCGCAAAAGGGGATTCGGTCCTTTATAATAACTGACATGATCAATCCACAATGGGGATTGATCCAATGTATAATATATCAAATAATAATAAGAATACACTTTGCATTTACATTATTTTAACACTAGAAAGCATATCGACTACCTTATTACTTGTACCCTTCTTGTACTTGATTACCAAATGAAATTGTTGTAGAAAACCCATCCATCTGTAGTGTCGAGATTGTTGCAGTTTGGTTTGTTCTTGAAGATACTGTAAGGGTTGGTGATATGTATGTATGATGGTTTCCTTCCCTAACAAGTAGTGCTTCCATTTCTTTACGCTTTGAACTAATGCATACAACTCTTTATCATATGTAGGATAGTTAATAACAACTTGGTTAAAGGTCTCAGAGGGGTAACAAATAGGCTTACGATATTGCATCAATAATGCACCCATGGCATATCCGTTGGCATCTGTCTCGATCTCAAAAGGTTGTTGAAGATTCGGCAGTGCTAATACTGGTGCGGTATTGATCTTCTCCTTCAAAGTGTCGAAAGATTTTTGTTGCTTTCCTTCCCACCGAAAAGTGTTCTTCACACTGGTTAAGGCATGTAAAAGAGCTTCTATAAAGGAAACGTTGGGAATGAATCTCCTCCAATATGTGCTTCTTGATCTCTATCATCCCCACAACTGACATCCTATACATGCCCACATTAGGAAGTGGAGAATCCTGCTGAAGATGTATCTCATGTTAGATTTCCCTCTTAGGAGGTAATCCATCCGGTTCCTGAAAAATGTTATCATAATTAGAAACAATATCAATTAATTCATTTTTATGAGATGGATCACACGCTTGGAAAGCGTTGGATGTCCTGACATCTTTCTCTTTGACGACCATGAGTACATATCTCTTATTAGTGGTTATGAGTCTTTTCATTTGCCTTGCACTAAGAAGTGTCATATTTACCCTCATGTTGTGAGCTCTAACAATATATTCCACTCCCCCTTTAGTAAGGCAGTATTTGTTCTCATGACAAAAGAAGATTGTTTTTCTATCATAAAGATAAGGAATTCCCAACACTATGCCACATATATCAAGTGGTACAACATCCAAATCCACTTCATCAATCACTTGGAAGCAATAGTAAATCCGACCCTACATTGTTTGGTGACATTAAGTTTTGCTTTATCACATACCCAACCAAGAGGATAAGGCTTTGGATGTGGTTTCGTTACAAGACCCATCTTCTTGACAAGTGCTTCAGATATTAAGTTTACTTGGGAACCCAGATCAAAAAATGTATCTATCTTAGTATGTTTAGATACAACTCGTATATGAAATAACTCACTCCTCTTTCATTTATCATTATGAGATTCATCATTGGAACTTGAACTAGCATGAAGAGAATCTTTACCTTGTACTCCAGCCTTTGTGATCTTTCCTTCATCTCTTGAATCGGAACCAAGATATTGTTGCACTGTAGAAACAATCTTTGTCTTCCCCTTTCCACCAAACTGTTTCAGTTTCTTTTCCATAAGTAGTTTCCAACAATGTTCTTCATCATGACCGCCCTTCTTGCAATGAGTGCAAGATCGTTTTCCTCCTCTCATCACTGTAGCGGTATTCTTGCCCTTCCTTTTAAACTTATTGAAAGTCTTTTGTGGGAAATTGGAAGGTTTCTTCGTGGGATATTCTTGAACATGTTTCCCCCTGCTCTCAAGGTGAGTGACTTTCACACAAACTTCATCAAGACTAGTGACATGCGATAAAAGACCATGTGAATGTTTTCTCTTTTTCAGCATGCTTGTCCTCTTCTGCCATCTTATTCCTTCGGGATGCACGGCCAACTTCGGGATTGAAAGTCTTAAGAGTTCCTTCACCCAGCTTATGCTTGGCCCTAGTAATCATTCATACTCAACAATTCAATTCAAAGACGACTGCTCTTATACCAACATGATCCGGGATCTTTTCGTCCGGTGACTTATTAAATAATTGTATTAAATGAGCATAAACTAAAGTACACCATAAAGAAGGAAAAGCTCAAAAGGAAAGAGACATAATCATGCAATATGAACACAAATAACTTGATAACGGGGTTCATCCCTGGTGGACTACGTCTTCAGGTCCTGATCTCAAATGGGTAGGCATTTTTATTAACTCCACAAAAGAATTGGGCAAAATACATAAGTATACCTCATTATGGAGTTAATATATAGAAGATTTGATCAGATCAGAAAACTAACATCACCACTGCATTTGTGGCATTGAATTACCTAAAAATGATTGTCTCCACACCTCGATCTGAGTCTGGCACTTCGAGGCCCAAGAGACACCTCTGTCTCAGTTTATGTGCCTACCTCTGCAAATGAATGTCTGGGAAAAATATTGAAATGTGTGCCTTGTCTCGAAATCCATGCCAAAATTCGTATGGGCGTTCTCTTGGTTCTCCTCTCGTCTCGTACACTGGAGGAAAGCCCATTTTTATATAAAAATTCAGCGGTTATGCAATAAAGAGTTAGTTTGGCTCAGTGGTTAATGGAGGCTATTTTAAGTCGTTTAGTTGGCGAAGGTCTCGGGGTCGAATCCCACAGGCCTCCCCTTTTTAACATATGGTTGCAATGGATTTGGTGATTAGCCTTTTAATAGGAGGGAATGCCACCAAGATAATGGAGATCCTGGAAGAGTTTTGGTGGTTGGTTAATTCGATGGAATATTCCCTATGTGGCGGGACCTCCTCCATATTTTGCAGGGTCCTGTTACATATATTTTTTTGGGGGGTTTTCAGTGACGGACCCTCCTTGGGAATTTCGGGGGTGCCACATGGTTCCCTTCGATTGGGCCACATGGCATCCGTTGATTGACCCACCTGGAAGTTGATGTCACCTCCACGTCACCTCCATATAGGACACATAGCACCTTCTGGGTGGTGCCACATGGCATCACCTGGGAGTGCCACATGGAACTTTTTTACCAGTCCACATGGAGCCTTGAAAAGCCTATTGGTGGGTGACACATGGAAACCTCTGGTGCTGCCACGTGGCATGATGAATTCATGTTGAAATCATCATGACACGTGTCACCCTCTGCACTTACCACGTATGTTGTACAGATGATGATGTCATCCGTACTGATGCTGACATCAATAGTACGGATGTTGACTCATCCCTGTTGACTAGGCTAGGTTGACCAAAACTTTGATTGTGAATATATTTTGATCTGTAATTTTGTTCGACAAGTCGTTTGCGCGTTAGAAATATTGCAACGTGCTCTTCGTGATCATGCCATTTTCATTGAGTTTTGCAAACTTTGAATTTGTTCCCTTTCTCTTTATGTTGAACCCATTATGAGCATCCTGGGTTGCCTCTGCGAGTTATGAGTTTTTCTTAGCCTTCTCTGGATCTCTTTTGGATCAACAATAATCCAACCAGAAACACCAGTAGAACCTGAAGAGGGAGAGCACCTCTTCCATTCAAAAATTTGGGTGAAGGGGATCTCATTGCATTTCATTGTTGATAGTGGAAGCCAAAAGAACCTCATCTCAACAGAAGTTGTCAAATAGTTTGGATTTCCAACAGCACCACACTCGTAGCCATACAACATCGGGTAGCTTCGCTAGGGACGAGATCTCTGTGTCAGCCAATAGTGACTCTTGTCCAACAACATCAAGCACTTCAAGGATGAGGTATTGTGTGATGTTTCCCCACTGGATGTATGTGATGTTCTTTTTGGCCAACCATATATGTGGAAGCGCTATGTTGTTTATGAGTCTCGACCTCGTAGTGTCATTGTTACTCTGTGGGCTCATATCTACATGATAGCAGCGGTAGTTCTGACTATTGTTTCGACACAACAATGCATCAAAGTTGTCTCTCATACGATGAAGTTTAGCTTCTTCACAATTTGGGCAAGAAGTGAATAGAAGGACACTATGACCACTACGGCCTCAGTTCAATCCCCCTCTATCCAACAGAAGCAGGTCGGAAAAATTGAAGCAAATCCCAAAGATTCCTTATGCACACATTCATATCATGCAGTCATACTGGATAAAAGGTCCAACCCCTCCAACATCAGGTTTGCAATAGCCTTCCACAAGCCAAGCAACACAATGTCTCCTAACCAAGGTTCATATTCAACAAATGATTTCCCATCTCCCCAAGGAACTCAACGCAATGGAGACCATTGCTTCCTAAGGGGGGAGGATTGATCCAGATGGACATTGGTGGCCACCCACCTATTCCAACTGGCTCACATGCATTTTTCATCATTGGCAATTATTTCTTAGCTTTTTTAGTGTTAAACTTCTGGGGTTGTTTTGAGGCCCTAAAAAAAAAATTTGGAGCTCGCTACAATCAAATTACTTACTAATTTATAGTTTGACAGAATAATGTGTATTCCTCAGATAGACCTTTCCAACGGGCTATCGTGGGACTAAAACTAAGATCATATGAAAAAGTTACGCCCTCGGGAAGTTGTTGTACCAACTTACCCCATCGAGGCCCACATTACTTTCGACGCTTCATCTCCACATTGGGGCCTCAAACCTTTTGTATTTTCATATTTCAGAGGCTAGGTTTTTGGATGTTTAGGATTTTTCCATTTATGTTAAAAAGGTATTTCGAGCCTCATTGTACGCATCTTCTTGCAAATGAGTGTAGCCATCACATCTCTTCTCAAAGATAAGTTGCCACCATTCTAGCAAGTATTTCACTGTGTAATTTTACAGTTCTGTACATTTCACTCATTAATAGAAATTGTGTATTACTTTATATATGTGCCTCTTCTTATATATATATATATGATATATCTATGTTGTATTATTGGATCTCTTGCAATATCTCAGTATATTTCTTTATTATATCTCCACTCTCATTTCATGTTCAAAATAATATGGATCAGTGGTATCAGAGCAAGCTGCTCTTGGTCATTTTTCAGTGCATATCCCTGACGAGGCCTGAGTATAGATAATTGGGTCTCGATCTTGTCTCTTTTGAGGACAATCGCTCTCACACGCCCAAGAAACCCTCCATGGTGGAAGAAAATAAAAATGGCGAAGAATAATATTTTATTAATGTGTTGTTGGAGAAAGCTCTCATGCGGTAGAGAGACAAAATGATGGAGAATTTTTCCCAAATTCTTCGATGCCTACTTATAAAAACATATGCATCTTCATCAAGCAGCCATTTTGGAGGCACCGCTCCTTTCAAGGTATAAATTAATTTTTATATTCCTGCATTTAAAGATTAGATAGATGTTTCTGCTCTGGAAAAATGGTTAAATCTGCTAGAAGGTTATTTCTTTGTGCACAATTTTTCCTAAAGAGAAAATATCACCTTTGTGCTCCTTAAGGCTCTCCCACATAGAAAACATTGGTGGGAAACTTACTGAGAGAAAAATTCCACAGAGTCTAGAATGTTCAAGGTCGAACCTAGTTGGGAATATTTCGTAGATGTCTTCAAGGAGAAATATTACCCTGCTGGAAACTATGAAGACTAGTGCATGATATGGACCACGATACATCAAGAGACGGGTCAAACAATGTCATATTTCACCAATACCTTACATACCTTGAGCACCAAGCTAGATATCAAATATTTTGAGTGGAATTTGTTTCTGAAATACCATGGGGATCTACACAGGTACATCCAAACCAAAATGGAGTTTATGGACATCTCATCGTTGGGAGTTGTTTATCGATTTGTTGTCGAAATCGAGCAGAAATTAAAGCACCAGAACAAACGAGAGTAGGGGTCTACAAATACGCAACAACCAAATTATGATAAATATGTCCCTAACAAAACAACCTCCCAAAAACCAATTCAAGATACACGAAAAGAAGGGTAAGGGAAAGAAGAAGAATGACACTGGAAAGTGGTGCGATTTCCACAAAATCCCCTGGCACAACATCGATGAATGTCTCTCAAAACATTCATTGGTGGCCGAGATCAAAGACAAATATTTGAACTCGGATTCAGAATCTGATTCATAAAATAATGGAAGGAGATAGATCATCGATGCAGACCCCACTGCAAATGTCGCAACCACAACAATCCAACCAAAAACACCAGTAGATCTTGAAGAGGGGTTGTGCCTCTTCCATTCACAGATGTGGGTGAAGGGTATCTCGTTGCATTTCATTGTTGATAACAGAAGCCAAAAGAACATCATCTCAGCAGAGATCATCAAATGGTTGGGATTGCCAACAACACCACACCCGCAGCCATACAACATCGGGTGGCTTTGCCAGGGACGAGATCTTTGTGTCAGCCAACAATGTCGCATGTCCTACAGCCTCAAGCCTTAAAGGATGAGGTATTATGTCATGTTTTCCCACTAGATGTTTTTGATGTTCTTTTAGGCCACCCATATATGTGGAAGTGCCATGTTGTTTATGAGTCTCGACCTCGTAGTGTCATTGTTACTCTAAAGGCTCATCTCTACAGGATACCAGAGGTAGTTCCAACAACATTTTTGGAGCTCACCACAGTCAAACTATAGACAAAGTTATATTTTGAAGGCATAATGTGTAGTCCTCGGATAGACCTTCCTCTTCTCATAGATAAGTTTCCACCATTCTAGTGATTCTTTCACTCTGTAATTTTACAGTTCTGTACATTTCACTCATTAATAGAAATTGTGTATTATTGTATATTTATGCCTCTTGTTATATATATTTAATATATATATTTTATATTATTGGCTCTCTTGAAATATCTCGGTATATTTCTTTATTATATCTCCTCTCTCATTTCTTTCTCAAAATAATTTGGATCAGTGGTATCAGAGCAGGCTGTTCTTGGTCATTTTTCAGTGCATGTCCCCGACGAGGTCTAAGTATAGAGAGTTGGGTATCTTTTGAGGACAATCGCTCTCACATGCCCAAGAAACCCTCAATGGAGGAAGAAAATAAAAATGACAAAGCATAAGATTCTATTAATATATTGTTGGAGAAATCTCTCATGAGACAAAGGGACGAAATGATGGAAAATTTGGCCCAATTCTTCAACACCTACCTATAACAACAGATTTGTCTTCATCAAGCAGCCACTTTGGAGGCACTCCTCCTTTCGAGGTACAAATTAATTTTGATATTCTCGTATTTGAAAGTCAGATAGATGCAGATGCTCTGGAAAAATGGTTAAATCTTCTAGAAGTTTATTTCTCTGTGTACAATTTTTCCAACAAGGAAAAGATCACCTTCGTGCTCCTTAAGGCTCTCCCACATGTCAAACATTGGTGGAAAATTCATTGCTATCAAATTTCCATAGAAGAGTCTGGAATGTTGGAGGTCGAACCTAGTTAGGAATCTTTCACAGATGTTGTCAAGGAACAATATTACCACGTTGGCAACTATGAAGACCATTACATGAGATGGACCAAAGCGCGTCAAGAGAGGGGCCAAGAAGTGTTGGAGTTCACCAATACCTTTCATACCTTCTGCACCAAGCTGGGTATCAAATATTATGAGTGGCATTTGGTTTTACAATACCATGGGGCTATACACAGGTACATCCAAACCGAAATGGAATTTTTGTGCATTTCATCGTTGGGAGTTGCTTTTCGATATGTTGTCAAAATCGAGTAAAAATTTAACCACCAGAACAAACGGGAGTTTGGATATTAAAATCCACAACAACCAAAGTATGATAAGGACATCCATGTTGAGGAAAAGATATGAATTTATCTTACTCAAGCATTTTATAATCTTGCTTGGCTAAGGCAAGATAGTTGTGAATATTACCCTATATTTATAGCCTCAAAATGTATTTCCCAATCCACAAGTATTAATTACAAGGTCTTAGGCTGATTTTTTAAATAAGAAGATTGTTGCAAAATATAACATTTTTATATAATTTTCTAAATATAACAGACTGTAGAAAGTAAATTTTGAGATCAAAAGAAAAAATACCAAGTCACAGATTAACATAAATGAGATAGAATAGTAATCGCGTTATTTCATTCCAAGAAATCAAAAGTATCTTTCTCTTTACAAAAATCCTTGTGGGGGCATGGACCAAGGTCAAACTTAGATATCCCCGATGAAAACCATATAAAAGGACTCCGACAAGAAGTAAAAAACTGAACTTTAAAGTCTGGATCAACTTGCCACAAACTGTTGCCCACTTAACTCTGCACAATATCATTTATCAGTCATGAAACTAAATTCATAAACAGGAAAGTCTACATAGACTATCAAATATAGATCAACACATCTTAAACAAGAATCCGAATGATATGGTTCATCTTTGAACCTTGTTGTCTACAATAGGACCCTATTGTCATAATACAAAATTAGGCTTTTAATGAATTAAAGAATGAATGAAAACTGAACTATCTCAATAAACTCAAGAGAAAATCTTAGTATGCTTTCTCCTTCTATTCTCCTCTTGTGCTTCGTTCTCATTTGTCTTTTATGCATTCCAAATTAGTTGAAGTAGTTCAACTACCTCATTTAGTTAAGTTAACTAAAACTTAACTAACTCTTATTTTAGGGGAAGAAATAATAATAATTAAGGGTCATTTATTAAATAATAACTAAGTAGGTGGGACCCCTTGTGACTCCCTTTTATTTCTTAACAAAAATAAACATAATTAGACAACCAATTAAACACATGCCTCCTTGTGTCTCCCATAATTGTTTCCAAAATTTGAAATTTAAATATCAGAAATATTTAAAATTATCCAAAATATGTAAATATCCACAATATCCCAAAAAATAGTTTGTTGTCCAAAACTTTTTGCAGTCCACTATCCTCAATAAATCAATTATAAACACATAATCAAAATCCATATTTTCCACTTTGAGAGGCAATTCTTACTTTGTTGTTGTTCTCTCTTTTCGAATTCCATGAATTAGCCTTAGGTTAGGTGGAACCTTGAGGCTTGATCTCACTAATGACATGGGAGAAGTCATCCCTCAAGTGCATACGAGAGGACACTGACTTGGATGAGTCACTTGAAGGAGAGGACGGAGCAGCAACAACTTTACCATTGTCATGCACATGGTGAGCCTCAGTTTTGAGTCACTCTATTACATGAGAGGACTATACAAGTGAGTGTGCAGGGGAAATTTGAAAATTTGGGTTTATAGGTGGAGGAGGAGGAGGTAATGATAAATTTGGCTAGCCACAATGGTGGGAGACTATTGGGTGAACAATCTCCTACCATCCATCATTCTCAGGAACTTCAGGTTGCAAAGATACATGGGGAGGCACAAGGATACCAAGAACATTTTGGGGTTGGAAGGGAGGCCTCTATGGTCTAGGATGAATTATCCCTTGCCCAATCCAATCGAAAAATCTAGCTTGAAAAATCTGGTTTAACTCTTAAGGATCGACATTGAAATGAATTGAGAATCTAGGCCTTCTATGCCCTCTGTTGTAGTTGCCTCTTCCCCTATTGTTTTGTCTATGATTGCCTCTGCTGAAGAAGCTCATCTTGTATGCCACAATTATTAGCAACTAGCTCTTAACAAACCATACATGACATTCTCTTTATATGAAACAAAGTTTGGCTCGGAAATTAACATCAGTCCCATGCAATCCAATCCATAAAAATTATTTAATAATTGCCAAATGAGAAGGGGGTGAAGTAGGGTTCATGGGATATCTGGGGGATTGTAATAAGAGAAAAAGTGATATCATGACAGGGAGTAGAACACGAGTAGTGCTCAACAATTCATTAAATAATGGATTGTGCAAACAATACCAAAATATATCAGCTGTCATTTATCTCTGTGTTACTTTTTATCACTGTCATACAGAATTTTAATTTTATTTTAGTGAATAGGGCGTGCAAAATGAATTTGGGATCGTGAGGGGATTTATAATGAGAGAAAAAAGTGAGAAAATGAGAGGGAATTATATGGATATTGTTCATAAAATAAATTAAATCAACAAACAATCATAACTTTGTTCCAATCACAATCCAAAATAATCCACTTCCAAGACCAAGATCCTTGAATTGTTCCTTAATTACATACAGATCACTTGTTGTCTTCAATAAAAAAAAATAATTTCCCAGAATTCTTCAATTTATATCAATCTGTGCATTTTATATAATGACTATGCAAATCACTTCCAATTCCACAGTAACAACATAACCATTCGAGCCACAGTCCTGCATGTTCTAATGATGATCTCTTATTTTAAAAAAAACATAATATGCACAATGATTCCACTATTTATATTCAATATTCATCCCTGGTAATCGAATGATAATAGACCCAAAGTTAACCACCCACAGTCAATTGTCATCTACAATAATCGGGCCCAATTTAATCACACACATGTCCTTCTTAAATCTGAACAGAACCAAGAGCATGTTTAATGAACCAAACATACACACGGGCCTTAAACAATATAATCAATCCCAATCCTGATTCGGCAACAGCTTTAACTAAAAACAAGTAGCTCTGAGCTTGAGATCCACATTCATCAAACATAAAAAGACTTCCTTCCAAAATAAACGCTCGACAAAAGACAGAGCCATATGATGCATGAAAAGAACAAAAACATATTGACCCATAGGTGTCTCCTTTAAACTTGACAGAATCATGATCACGTTAGGATTTAACCCAATCATGAGTGGAAAGACCACAATCGACCAAACATAAAGATCTTGGGCTATAGGTAACCCATACAAGTTAATTACAGAGAGTAAATATAGAGACTCGATCAAGAAAGGTATTGAAGTTAGAGAGCCTGTGCCCTTTTATAATTACCATAATCATTAAACTAGTAAACCAAAATCTTGACAGAACCCAAAAGGTGCCTGAGGAAAAAAATAGAAGCAAGTCGGGCTCAATAGAACCAAGTTTGGTTCTTTATAAATTTATTGCAGAGCGGTAGCAAAAGTTTGTTTAATCTTTTAAAACACGGAGTGATCATAATCTTTTTATCTCCTAAAAGAATTTACCATCGGGAAGCAACCACAGGTAAATATAATCTTGGAAGAATAGGGAGCTATGCTCCTTTGAAACCACCATAGTCTTTCAACTTATAACCCCAAGATCTTGACATAGCCATAAAGAGAATGCCCAAGTAGAAACAAGGCAATTCGAACTCAAAAACCCAGGCACACACAGATACCTCTAAAACTTTAATGCAGAGAGGGAACAAGGGTTGCTTTAACAATGAAGATTCCTTGAAGACACATAGAGACCGTGTCTCTTCCCAACACCAAGGAGGTCGATAACCTTCGAAAAACAATTGATAGTGAGGCTCTGAAACATAACAGTTGTCCATTATAACAGAGGTGATAGGAGCGAGTGTTAAAACTCTTGTGAAAAGAATTCCAGAGCACAACTCGTAGCCATTTGATACATACACAGGACTCAATTTAACATTATGGGTAACACAGAGATTGGACTATGGAACTTTCAGCAATAATGACAAGCCATAACAAATAATATCTCGGGCTCAGCCAAACAGAGCAAGAATAATACCGTTGTCAACAGTTGCATCGCAACCTAGAGAATGAACCACAACAATGATCAAGACGAGAAATGGGTGACAACAACTGATACCCATACTGGTGGTAAAACCACACAACAATAAAATGTTGGCATGTTTTACAAGTAGTGTATTCTTGTCATTGATGGCAAGTACAACAACAACGATGGCATGTCTATAGGAAAGAACAACAATAATGATAGTCTGCTAATAGGCAGAGTGTGCTTGTCATTGATGGAAAGATCAGAGTGTGCATCGATGGCAAAACAGAAACAATGTAAGCTCAGGAGGATTAGTGCAGAGTCACATGCAGTACGTAGGTATGCACCATGGATGAGGTTAACTCATTGCCCAAGCTCAAGAGAGATAGTGTACTTAGGATCTCAGGCAGATCAAACGTTGAGGCCTTTGACACTTAGAAATTCTTCCAAGTCAGGAGGATGCATAAGATCAGGAGGATAAGCGACAGTGATCATTGGATCCCATTCATAATTCCCAATGACCATCAGATATGAATTCAGATAGGACGAGTGCGCAGATGGAGGACAGATCTCGGGCGTTAGATCCAAGTGTGGGGTGAAACCGTCATTGGATCCAGGAAAACCTGCACGTTCTTTAAAGTGAAAGGTGAAGCGGGCTTACGAAATCCTGAAAGAAAGAGGACCGTCCATCTTCGGGCAGGACACGTGGTCACAGATCAGCATTTCCCTGACCAAGAAGTCAAAGGAAGGAAGTGCTCTATCCTTCCAAATTGTGAAATGCAAAATGGCGAAATGACCTGAGTCATTGGATCGAGAATTGATTGGGGACGAACGCGTGGAAAAAGATCAGAGCACCACAAAGACTCCATTTCAGAGTTTCGCAGAATGGGAAATCAAAGATCAAAGGAACATTAACCTTTGAAGTAGCGAACCCCGAAATCCCGAAAGGCGAAAGATCAGAGCACCACAAAGACTCCATTTCAGAGTTTCGCAGACTGGGAAATCAAATATCAAAGGAACATTAACCTTTGAAGTAGCGAACCCCAAAATCCCGAAAGGAGAAAGATCAGAGCACCAAAAAGACTCCATTTCAGAGTTTCGTAGACCAGGAAATCAAAGATCAAAGGAACATTAACCTTTGAAGTAGCAAACCCCAGAATCCTGAAAGGTGAAATATCAGAGCACCACAAAGACTCCATTTCGGAGTTTCGCAGACTGGGAAATCAAATATCAAAGGAACATTAACCTTTGAAGTAGCAAACCCCGAAATCCTGAAAGACGAAAGATCATAGCATGTCAAAGACTCCATTTTAGAGTTTCAGATACCGAGAGTTGGAGGAGTCAAGAGTCGAGACTCTTCATCACAGGAGTCCCGAAGTCGCGAAATGAGAAATCGCGAAAATTTGATCTGACTCCATTTCGGAGTTTCAGATACCGGGAGGTGGAAGAGTCAAGAGTCGAGACTCTTCATCAAAGGAGTCCTGAAGTTGCGAAATGCAAAACGTCGAAATCCCGAAATAGGCACATCAACAAAGATGCAAAACTACGACTTAATCTGATTCGTTGATCATAAGGAGATCATGGACCGTTGATCCAACTCCATTTCGGAGTTTCGAATACTAGGAGTTAAAGGAGTCAAGATTCGAGACTTTGCTTCACAGAATTCCCGAAGTTACGAAATGTGAAATGCTGAAATCCTGAAACATGCACATCAATAAAGAAATGAAACTATGACTCAATATGAGTTGTTGATCAGAAGGAGATCGTGGACCATTGATCCGACTCCATTTCGGAGTTGAAGGAGTCAAGAGTCGAGACTCTTCTTCACAAAATCCCTGAAGTTTCGAAATGTGAAACCGTAAAAGCACTTTATGGATAAGTGCTTGGTCATCGTCGGTGGTCACATCATCGAAGAGATGTAGAGAAGAAATCGAAGAGACAAGCACCATTTCGGATTTTTGGACATTAAGAGTCGAGATGACTCTTCACAGAATCCCCG
The DNA here is from genome assembly GCA_009831015.1 of Picea engelmannii. Classification (NCBI taxonomy): domain Eukaryota; kingdom Viridiplantae; phylum Streptophyta; class Pinopsida; order Pinales; family Pinaceae; genus Picea; species Picea engelmannii. Next base: position 200,997 of record ML792891.1, on the reverse strand, counting down.
AAATGTGAAATGTGAAATGTGTATTCAGAATTGGCCCCTGGTCATAACCTATGGTCACATCGATGAAGGCTCAAGGGAGGAGCTAGAATGAAGCTAATCTCCATTTCGGAGATCACGACTTGGAGAGTCGAGATGCCTCTTCACCACAGGAATGTCGAAATGACGGAATGCCGAAATGTGAAAAACACCTTTTGGTGCAGGTTTCGGATACCGGGAGTTGGAGTGTCGAGACACTTCTCCACAGGAATGCCGAAATGTAGGAATGTCGAAATGCAAAAATCGCCAAAGCACTTTATGGATAAAATCTTGGTCACAACTGTGGGCATGTGAGGAAGGAGCTTGCAAGTTGCAAGGCTCCATTTCGTGATCGGGAGTTGGAAGAGTCAGAGTGACTCGCCACAAATTCGCGAAACGCAAAATTGTGAAATACAGTTTCGAATAAGGATGTGGTCACATCCAGTGGTCACATCTGCGGAAGATGGAGGAAGGAGCTAGTGCAACCAAGATCCATTTCAGATATTGTGACTTGGAGAGTCGATATGCCTCGCAACAGGAATTCGCGACATGCAAAATTCTAAAATGTGAAAACACCTTTTGGTGTAGGCTGTGGTCACCAACTGAGGCCACATGTGAAAGGAAAGGTGAAAGGTGCTAAAGGCACAAGGCTCAATAGGTTCACAGTGTAACTGCTAGAAACGACTGATGGTTTCTGTCAGAAGACTCAAAGAGACTTCAGGATGATTTTCAGAGGAGATGAAGAGGCTCAAGGCATCTGCCAATGGAATGAAGACTGCTCATAGAAACCATTGACAGATGTAAGACTGTTGGAGCCTGGAACTGCGACAGAGGGAATGAGCTCGACTATGACAGAAAAGATGAAGAGTCTCGACTGTTGGAGAGGCTAAGGAATCTCATCATAACACCCAGTGATGATGGATGCATGGGTTAAACTGCCAGAGAAGCTGAAGAGTCGAATTGATGATCAGGCAGAGCACCTGTTGTGAAGAGCATGCAGAAGCATTGTGCATAGTGCATGCACAAGGTGCACAGAGACTATAAGAATGCAGAACAAAGAAGAGATGGGGGTTGTTTCTATTAGGAGTGATTCAGGTGTGTAGAATGAGGTAGAGTACAGCAGCTGAAATGCATAGAAGAGGAATGGTGCATTGAATGGAGATGGTAGACAGAGCAGGGAAGTGTAGCAGAACAGTGATGAGACCGGTAAGCCATTGATGAATGTTATATCACTGTAATAAGTTTCAGTAGAAAAGATTTATATTTTAGGGTGGTAGGGAGGTGTTAGGGAGGATTGTTGTCCTCAGAGGTTCAAGTAGGTGCTTGAACATAGGGAGTTGTAGCTTCCATCTGGTTGTAGCCAGAGAAACCAGGGTGGTGCAAGGGAGAACTGTTGTTCTCTGTTATACAGGTTGGTTCCTATGTGACTGGAAGTTGGTGCTAGAACACTTAGGGATTTTTTGCTTCCTTCTAGTGGGTGCTAGAGAAACCAAGGAGTTGGTGCTTCCTTCTAGTGGGTGCTAGAGAAACCGGGGAGTCGGTGCTTCCTTCTAGTGGGTGATAGAGAAAACAGAGAGTTGGTGCTCTCAGCAAGTTGCCGCTTGCAAAACATAGGTTGTAGCCTCACAATGAGTTGGAGCTCATTTGTATGATAATGTAAAGAATGTAAAGATTACTTATCATATAAAGAAGAAGAGGTTTTTACCCTTTATGGGTTTCCTCAGGAAATATCTGTCTCTGTGTATTTTATATGTGTGAATGATGTTGAATGTACTATTGCTTAATTCCCTGCATTATTGTGACTGGCATTGAGTGCTCTTTAAAGAGTTTAAAATAATCATAATTGTTTAAGCAAGGTAACAACTGATTCACCCCCCCCCCTCTCAGTTGACCAACAATTGGTATCAGATCTGGCCCCTTTTATCTAAGGGTAGATCCTAGAGCTTAAACATGTCAAGACATGAAGGAAATTCAACCAATAAGGCCCCTCTATTCAATGGAACAAACTTTGTCTTCTGGAAAGTTAGAATGAGAACCTACATAATGGCTTTAGGTGTTGATGTTTGGGATGTAGTAGAGACTGGATACATAAAGCCTATTGTGCTAGCCTCCAAGGATGATAAGTTAGAATTTATCTTTAATGCTAAAGGAATGAATGCTATCTTGAATGGACTTGCAGAAGTCGAGTTTGTAAAGGTGATGCATCTTCAAACTGCCAAAGAAATGTGGGACAAACTCATTAGCAATTATGAAGGTAATGAGAAGGTAAAAGATGCCAAGCTTCAAACCTACAGAGCACTGTTTGAAAAGCTACAGATGAAAGAAGATGAAACCATTGGGCAGTATTTTCTTAGAGTTGAAGAACTAGTAAATGCAATGAAAGCACTTGGTGAAAAAATTGAGGAACCCTCCTTAGTTCAGAAAATTTTGAGATCTCTGCTAGATAGGTTCAACCCAAAGGTCTCAGCTATAGAAGAACTTAATGATATAAATACTTTGTCTTTTGATCAACTTCTAGGAACGTTGACTGCATATGAAATGAGGATAGTTATAGATAATCCCACCTCCAAAGAAGCATCATTTAAAGCATATAAGAATGAAGATTCTGAGCCTGATGAAATTGAAGCAAAATTCGTGAGAAGAATAAAGAAAGGATCAGGAAAGTACCAAGGTAAGATACCCTTCAAATGTTTCAACTGTGGTAAGATAGGTCATTTTGCAAATAAATGTCCACATAAGAAACATGATCAGAACTCTGAAGGTGAAGAGAAGTACAAATCCAAAAGATTTGATAAAAAGAAAAGTTTATGTGTAAACAATGATGACTCCTCAGAAGACACCAATAGTGACTCTTCCTGTGAAGATAAGGTAAATGACTTCATTCTTATGGCCAAAGAGGATTATGATAATAAAATCACAGGTAGTGATGATAATGATGAAGAAGCTATGGTTGCTTTGGAAGGAGAATTGATCAGTGCACTGGAAGAGATTGACAGACTCGGAATTAAGAACAGAAAGCAAAAACAATTGCTAATACAATTCGAGAAAGACATTAAACAATCTAATGAAGACTTTGCCCTGCTAAAAGTGGAATTAGAAGAGGAAAAGAAAACAGAGGACATTCTGAAAAAACATTTATCAGAAAAGAAGGCAAGATCTAAATCCCTGGAAGAAGAAGTAGTGAAAAAAAGGAAAGAGTTAGAGAAGTTTCAAGCCTTGTATCATTAGAATTTTTCAAGTATCAAAGCCTCAGAAGGATTAGCCACCATTCTGAATCAACAAAGGAATCCAAAGTTGAAAAAAGGTTTGGGTTATGAAGAGGGATCAAGTAGTGGTCATCCAAGCAATAGAGACGTCATCAAGTTTGTCAAATCTACAATCAATGACGACAACAAGCCTGCAGAAACAAAGGAAGATAATCAACCACCCAGGAGGTGTAAAGAAAAAGGTGTTAGAACTGAATCTGTAGAACAAGGAATAGCACACTCCCTGCTCAAGGAAATAGTACACTCCCTGCTCAAGGAAATCATCAGCATGGAAGAAATCGATTTTCTCAAAGAAGACAACCTTTTTCCAGGTACAAAGAATTTTTCTATGGATATTGTTTCTACTGTTCTAACTTTAGTCACAAAGCTGTAAATTGTTCCTTAAGACTTAGACATGAGCAATAAATATTTCCAAGGAATAAATATCTGCCACAACAGAGAATGATACATCCAAGTAACAAACCATCACAGATTGCAAATTGAAAAATTAGGTCTAGAGACATGCAATTGAGGAGGTCAAGAAATAATAAACAGTGAATGAGTAGACAACGCTGCAACGATAACTTTGACCTATTGAACAATGAGATTGAATGTTATAACTGTCACAACTTTGGCCACAAAGCTGCAAACTTCCATCTAAAGAATTACAAAGAAGATCCAAGGATAAAGTTCTTAGATAGAAAGGCCAGCACATGGAAAAGGAAAGATAGTGAAAAATGTGGTCTATCACTTTCAACTCAAAAACAAAAGGCCTCCAGGAATATAGACAGTGGATGTTCCAAGCACATGACTAGAGAAAAGGATAAGATTATGTCCATAAGTAAAAGCAAAATAGGAAATGTGATCCTTGAAAATGATGAACTAGGTAAAAACAAGGATAAAGGGATGGTGAGTTTAAGTAATGAAAAAGAAGATTCTCAGGATGATCTTCCTATAGATGGGATGAAACATAATTTTCTCAATGTAAATCAAATATGTGATAGAGGATGTAAAGCAGTGGTCAATTCCAAAAACTGTAACATAAAGTCTGTAAACTCAGGTCAAGTGGTGGCTAAAATCATAATGACAGACAATATTTTTGACATTGAATCCTCCCCTGCAAGTAAAGAGGAAGATTCAGATACAATAAAAGAATGTTGAGTTCACATTTATCCCATGGAAGAAGTAGGAGAAGAATCATGTCATGAGCCAGAAGCAGAAGTTTTGAAGGTTGATAAGTCAAACACCCAAAGCAAGTTCCTAAACAGCTCCATTGCCTTGGATAATCTCTTAGATAGTCAGAGATCACCAAGTGGCAAATCTGGTATTAGATACAACAAGGAAGAAATCAGTACTCCTAAGAAACCTGATACAGGTCCTTCGACTGTGAAAAAGAAAAGCAGGTATGACAGTGGTTGTAGTGGTTTTTTCTTGTGATTGAATATGGTCATAAAAGCCTTGGATTGTATGCATCATGGAAGAAAAATGAAATTGCAGTAATAGAGATCGATGAGAATCAATGGGGAGATCCAAGGGTTGTTTGAAAAGTAGGAGCTACAATTACACAGTGTGTTAGTAGGAAAACAGCATCTTCAACAACAACAATTTGTTTTACAAAATGATATACATGACATCTTGTAGAGATAACAAGAGGAAAGACCATGTCAAGGAAAGCTAACCTTTTAGGAACAAAGGGGGGAAATAGTCAGAAGAAGAGAGATAACAGTGACAGGGGGAGTCATCCAATTATGACAAGAAAAGGTTGATGAAGGAGTTCCAGTAAGAGAGGTGAGCAATATTGAGTATTCTACAGAGGATACAGCAGAAGTTGAAGATGAACAAGTCCAAGAATCAAAAGGAGAAGACTCCGGTTTAGATACAAATATTTTGCAGGACTCAAATAAGAAAATCCATCATGTCAGGGGGAGTTTGTGTTGGTTGAATATTTGATACCGCCTAAACATACGGCAACAGCTCAGGGGGAGCGTGTTTTCTTTGACATTGATGTCAAAGGGGGAGAAAAGAGTCTGGGTGCCTTTGTTGCCATCATGCCAAAGGGGGAGATTGTTGGCATGTTTTACAGGCAACATATTCTTATCATTGATGGCAAGTACAACAACAATGACGGCATGTCTACAAGCAAGAACAACAACAATGATATTCTGCTAATAGGCAGATTGTGCTTGTCATTGATGGCAAGATCAGAGTGTGCATTGATGGCAAAACAAGAATATTGTAAGCTCAGGAGGATTAGCGCAAAGCCGCACGAAGTATGTAGGTGTGCACCAAGGATGAGGTTAACTCATTGCCCAAGCTCAAGAGAGATAGCATACTCAAGATCTCAGGCGGATCAAAGGTCGAGGCCTTTGACACTTAGAAATTCTTCCAAGTCAGGAGGATGCATAAGCTCAGGAGGAGAAGCGACAGTGATCGTTGGATCCAATTCAGAATTCTCGATGACCTTCAGATTTGAATTCAGATAGGATGAGCGCACAGATGGAGGAAAGATCTTGGGCATTAGATCCAAGCACGGGGTCCGACCATCGTTGGATCTAGGAGAACCTACGCATTCTTTAAAGTGCAAGGTGAAGCAGGCTTACGAAATCTTGAAAGAAGGAGGATCGTCCATCTTCGGGCAAGAAACGTGGTCACAGATCAGAATTTCGTTGACCAAGAAGTCAAAGGAAGGAAGTGCTCTATCCTTCCAAATCACAAAATGCGAAATGGCGAAATGACCTGAGCCGTTGGATCGAGAATTGATCGAGGACGGACGCGTCGTGAAAGATCAGAGCACCACAAAGACTCCATTTCGGAGTTTCGCAGACCGGGAAATCAAAGATCAAAGGAACATTAACCTTTGAAGTAGCGAACCCCGAAATCTCGAAAGGAAAAAGATCAGAGCACCACAAAGACTCCATTTCAGAGTTTCACAGACCTTGAAATCAAATATCAAAGGAACATTCACCTTTGAAGTAGTGAACCCCGAAATCCCGAAAGAAGAAAGATTAGAGCACCACAAAGACTCCATTTCGGAGTGAGACTGGGAAATCAAAGATCAAAGGAACATTAACCTTTGAAGTAGCGAACCCCGAAATCCCGAAAGAAAAAAGATCAGAGCATGTCAAAGACTCCATTTCGGAGTTTCAGATACCGAGAGTTGGAGGAGTCAAGAGTCGAGACTCTTCATCACAGGAGTCCCGAAGTCGCGAAATGCAAAATCGTGAAAAGTTGATCTGACTCCATTTCGGAGTTTTGGATACCGGGAGGTGGAAGAGTCAAGAGTCGAGACTCTTCATCAAAGGAGTCTCGAAGTTGCGAAATGCGAAACGTCGAAATCCTGAAACAGGCACATCAACAAAGACACAAAACTACAACTTAATCTTAGTCATTGATCAGAAAGAGATCGTGGACCGTTGATCCGACACCATTTCGGAGTTTCAGATACCAGGAGTTGAAGGAGTCAAGAGTTGAGACTCTGCTTCACAGAATTCCCGAAGTTTTGAAATGTGAAACACCGAAATACCGAAACAGACACATCAACAAAGACGTGAAACTATGACTTAATCTGATTCGTTGATCAAAAGGAGATCGTGGACCGTTGATCTGACTCCATTTCAAAGTTTTGGATAATGGGAGTTGAAGGAGTCAAGAATCGAGACTCTGCTTCACATAATCCCCAAATTTTTGAAATGCGAAACTGCGAAAGCACTTTATGGATAAGTGCTTGGTCACCATCGGTGGTCACATCATTGAAGAGTTGTAGAGAAGAAATCAAAGAGACAAGCACCATTTCGGAGTTTGGGACATTAAGAGTCGAGACGACTCTTCACAAAATCCCCGAAATGTGAAATGCAAAATGTGTGTTCATAATTGGCCCCTAGTCATAACCTATGGTCACATCAATGAAGGCTCAAGAGAGGAGCTAGCATGAAGCTAATCTCCATTTAGGATATCGCGACTTGGAGAGTCGAGATGCCTCTTCACCACAGGAATGCCAAAATGTCGGAATGTTGAAATGCGAAAAACACCTTTTGGTGTAGGTTTTGGATACCAGGAGTTGGAGTGTCGAGATACTTCTCCACAGTAATGCCGAAATGTAGGAATGCCGAAATGCAAAAATTGCCAAAGAACTTTATGGATAAACGCTTGGTCACAATTGTGGGCATGTGAAGGAAGGAGCTTGCAAGTTGCAATGCTCCATTTCGTGATTAGGAGTTGGAAGAGTCAAAGTGACTCACAACAAATTCACGAAACATGAAATTGCGAAATACAATTTCGAATAAGGCTGTGGTCACATCCAGTGGTCACATCTGCAGAAGATGGAGGAAGGAGCTAGTGCAACCAAGCTCCATTTTGGAGATCGTGACTTGGAGAGTCGAGATGCCTCACAACAGGAATTTGCAACATGCGAAATGCCAAAATGTGAAAAAACCTTTTGGTGTAGGTTGTGGTCACCACCTGAGGCCACATGTGAAAGGAAAGGTGAAAGGTGCCAAAGGCACAAGGCTCAATAGGTTCACAGTGTAACTGCTAGAAACAACTGATGGTTTCTGTCGGAAGACTCAAAGAGACTTCAGGATAATTGCCAGAGGAGCTAAAGAGGCTCAAGGCATCTGTCAGTGGATTGAAGACTGCTCATAGAGGCCATTGACAAATGTAACACTGTTGGAGCCTGGAACTATGATACAGGGAATGAACTCGACTGTGAAAAAAAAGACAAAGAGTCTCGACTACTGGAGAGGCTAAGGAATCTCTGCATAACACCTAGTGATGATGGACGCATGGGTTAAACCACTAGAGAAGTTGAAGAGTCGAATTGATGATCAGGCAGAGCACCTGCTATGAAGAGCATGCAGAAGCATTGTGCATAGTGCATGCACAAGGTGCACAGATACTATAAGAATGCATAACAAAGAAGAGATGGGGGTTGTTGCTGTTAGGAATGATTCAAGTGTGTAGAATGAGGCAGAGTGCAGCAACTGAAATGCATAGAAGAGGAATGGTGCATTGAATGGACATGGCGCATAGAGCATAAAAGGCATAAGCACAGAAATCTCAAGCATGTGTGCATGAAGACGGAGAGGTAGACAGAGCAGGGCAGTGTAGAAGAACAGTGATGAGACTGGTAATCCATTGATGAACATTATATCACTGTAATAAGTTTCAGTAGAAAAGGTTTATATTTTAGGGTGCTAGGGAGGTGCTAGGGAGGATTGTTGTCCTCAGAGGTTCAAGTGGGTGCTTGAACACAGGGAGTTGTAGCTTCCATCTGGTTGCATCCAGAGAAACCAGGGTGGTGCAAGGGAGAACTGTTGTTCTATGCTATAAAGGTTGGTGCTTGTGTGACTGGAAGTTGGTGCTTCCATCCAGTTGGTGCTGGAACACTTAGGGAGTTGTTTCTTCCTTCTAGTGGGTGCTAGAGAAACCAAGGATTTGGTGCTTCCTCCTAGTGGGTGCTAGAGAAACTAGGGAGTCGGTGCTTCCTTCTAGTGGGTGATAGAGAAAATAGAGAGTTGGTGCTCTCAGCAAGTTGCAGCTTGCAAAACAGAGGTTGTAGCCTCACAATGAGTTGGAGCTCATTTGTATGATAATGTAAAGAATGTAAAGATTACTTATCATATAAAGAAAAAGAGGGTTTTACCCTTTATGGGTTTCCTCAGGAAATATCTGTCTCTATGTATCTTATATGTGTGAATGATGTTGAATGTACTATTGCTTACTTCCCTGCATTATTGTGACTGGCATTAAGTGCTCTGTAAAGAGTTTAAAATAAGAATAATTGCTTAAGAAAGGTTACAACTGATTCACCCCCCCCTGCTCAGTTGACCAACATAAAACGCAGAGCTCATTGCGCCATTTTTATCATTTTCCATGAAGAATCATCATAAAAACCCAAGATGACCGAATTCATTTCTATTAATAACCAATGCGCAGACTTTACAAAGCAGTAACACCCATTACTTTTCTTCAAAATTCCAACATTCCACAGTAATCACAGAGAACACCATAACACAGAATTGATACTCAGTCGAAACTCAAGAAAAACACAGAACCCATGCAATCCTGAGCCACCATTTGATTCATAATACAAAGAGTGGTTGCAGCCAGAGAAACCAGGGTGGTGCAAGGGAGAACTGTTGTTCTCTGCTATACAAGTTGGTGCCTGTGTGACTGGAAGTTGGTGCTTCCATCCAGTTGGTGCTGGAACACTTAGGGAGTTGTTGATTCCTTCTAGTGGGTGCTAAAGAAACCAAGGAGTTGGTGCTTCCTTCTAGTGGGTGTTAGAGAAACCAGGGAGTCAGTTCTTCCTTCTAGTGGGTGCTAGAGAAAACAAAGAGTTGGTGCTCTCAGCAAGTTGCAGCTTGCAAAATAGAGGTTGTAGCCTCACAATGAGTTGGAGCTCATTTGTATGATAATGTAAAGAATGTAAAGATTACTTATCATATAAAGAAGAAGAGGTTTTTACCCTTTATGCGTTTCCTCGGGAAATATCTGTCTCTGTGTATCTTATATGTGTGAATGATGTTGAATGTACTATTGCTTACTTCCCTGAATTATTGTGACTGACATTGAGTGCTTTGTAAAGAGTTTAAAATATGCATAATTTTTTAAGCAAGGTTACAACTGATTCACCCCCCGCTCAGTTGACCAACATAAAACACAGAGCTCATTGCACCATTTTTATCATTTTCCACGAAGAATCATCATAAAAACCCAAGCTGACCGAATTCATTTCTATTAATAACCAATGCGCAGACTTTACAAAGCAGTAACACCCATTACTTTTCTTCAAAATTCCAACATTCCACAGTAATCACAGAGAACACCATAACACAGAATTGATAATCAGTCGAAACTCAAGAAAAACACAATACCCATGCAATCATGAGCCACCATTTGATTCATAATACAAAGAGTCCATCATGGATGGAAATCAAAGATCCATACCTGTGAAAAAATGCTTCAATGAGGAGTTGGTCTAAGTTTTCCCCTTCAAAACCTAAAATCGTGGAGCTTCCACAACCAACAGAGCAAAATGAAACCATGCTAGGGTGATGGGCTCAAGGGTGGTTTGGAGTGACGTGCAGTAAATGCACGTCGCTTCCTCACCTGGCCCTATTCAATTTCACGTACAAGCCAACCCATTAGCATAACATCAACCATTAAATTCAAACGATAACCATTGCATAATTCAATGCCATATCCATTGTATAGTTTGCCACGCGAAACATATCAACCATACGTTAACATTACCATATGCACTTCCCATATCAACCTTTAAACAAAATTGCATAATTTTTTAACCAAAACGCATAGTATAGAAGCTAGGTCCACCATTTCATATTTATCACTATTACATATACATTCAAAGTTTATATGTAATCCTTTTGCCATAGCCTTAGGACTTATCCATATTTTTTTCCTTTTTGTTTTGAGCTAGCTCCCATATCATCATGCTATCTTTTGCGTAAAATCATGTCTAGATTATTAATCAATGTTATAACATAACATAACACCTATAAACAATTTAATCCTCATATCCATATCACTTCCATGTGTTGTGAGTGAATATAAACAACATTTAGCAACAATGCATCAACCAACCATGTTGTCATATCAAATGAAACCAATACTACATCATCAACTGTATAGGACTGTGTAGGAAACATCATAACAACAACAACATATAAGCGTAACATGTCTATCTTTGTGCCTCTAGTCTACAAGGGGGTCCCACCTACTAGTTAATTATTATTACCATAAATAAATAATAGGGCTTAGCAATCCTTTGCGGGTAGAATTCATCGTTGTGATTTTAATCATCAATAGTCCCTAACAAACAACCTCTTGAAAACCATTCCAAGACAAAGGAAAATAAGGGCAAGGGAAATACAAAGAATGAGACTAGAAAGTGGTGTGATTTCCACAAAATCCCTTAGCACAACATCAATGAATGTCGCTCAAAACAATCATTGGTGGCCGAGATCAAAGACAAAGAACAAAACCCAGATTTGGAATCGGATTCTGAAAATAATGGAAGGAGACATATCATCGACACAGACCCCACTACCACTGTCATAACCACAATAATCCAACCAGAAACACCAGTAGATCCTAAAGAGGGGGAGTGCCTCTTCCATTCAAAGATTTGGGTGAAGGGGATCCTGTTGCATTTCATTGTTGATAGCAGAAGCCAAAAGAACCTCATCTTAGCATAGGTCCACAAACAGTTGGGATTTCCAACAACACCATACTCGCAACAGGTGTCTTCGCCAAGGACGCTATGTCTTTGTCAGCCAACAGTGTCGCCTATCCTACGGCCTCAAGCCTTCAAGGATAAGGTACTATGTGATGTTTCCCCACTACATGTTTGTGATGTTCTTTTAGGACAGCCATATATTTGGAAATGCCATGTTGTTTATGATTATTGACCCTATAGTGTCATTGTTACTCTGGGGGATCATCTCTACAAAATACCAGAGGTAATTCCGACAACATTTTTGGAGCTCTCCAAAGTCAAACTATAGACAAATTCAAAGTTTGGTGGCATAATGTGTAGTCCTCGAATAGACATTCCTCTTCTCAGAGATAAGCTTCCACCATTCTAGCGAGTCTTTCACTCTGTAATTTTACAGTTTTGTACATTTCACTCATTAATAGAAATTATGTATTATTGTATATATGTGCAACATATATATATATATATATATATATATATATATATATATGATATATCTCTGTTATATTATTGGATCTCTTGAAATATCTTGGTATATTTATTTATTATATCTCCGCTCTCATTTCGTGGTCAGAATAATCTGGATCAGTGGTATCAGAGTAGGTTGTTCTTGGTCATTTTTCGGTGCACGTCCCCAACGAGGTCTGAGTATAGAGAGTTGGGTCTCGAGATTTTCTCTTTTGAGTACAATCGCTCTCGCATGTCTAAAAAACCCTCCATGGTGGAAGAAAATAAAAATGATGGAGCAGAAGATTCTATTAATCTATTGTTGGAGAAATCTCTCACGCAATAGAGGGACGGAATGATGGACAATTTGGCCCAAATTATTCCACGCCTACCTATAACAACATATGTGTCTTCATCAAGCAGCCACTTTGGAGGCACCCCTCCTTTCAAGGTACAAATTAATTTTGATATTCTCGTATTTGAAGGTCATATAGATGCGGATGCTCTGGAAAAATGGTTAAATATGCTAGAAGTTTATTTCTTTGTGCACAATTTTTTCGCCAGGGAAAGAATAACCTTCGCGCTCCTTAAGGCTCTCCCACATGTCAAACATTGGTGAAAAATTTAATACGAGCAAATTTCCATAGAAGATTCTGGAATGTTGGAGGTCGAACTCAATTGGGAATCTTTCGTAGATGTTGTCAAGGAACAATATTACCCTATTGGAAACTATGAAGACCAGTATGTGAGATGGACCACAGTGCATCAAGAGAGGGGCCAATAAGTGTTGGAGTTCACCAATACCTTTCATACCTTGCGCACCAAGTTGGGTATCAAATATTATGAGAAAAATTTGGTCTTAAAATATCGTGGAGCTATACATAGGTACATCCAAATAGAAATGGAGTTTCTGGACATCTCATCATTGGGAGCTTCTTATCGATATGTTTTCAAAATTGAGAAGAAATTTAAACACCAAAACAAACCAAGGTATGATAAATATGTCCATAACAAACAGCTTCCCAAAAACCAGTCCAAGACACAGGAAAAGAAGGGCAAGGGAAAGACAAAGAATGACACTAGAAACTGGTGTGATTTCCACAAAATCCCTTAGCAAAACACCGATGGATGTCGTTGAAAACATTCATTGGTGGTCGAGATCAAAGAAAATGATTTGAACTCGTATTTGGAATCTTATTCAGAAAATAATGGAAGGAGACAGATCATCGACGCAGACCCCACTTCCACTTTCACAACCACAACAATCCAACCAGAAACACCAGTAGAACCTGAAGAGGGGGAGCGCCTCTTACATTCACAGATGGGGGTGAAGGGGATCTCATTGAATTTCATTGTTGATAGTGGAAGCCAAAAGAACCTCATCTCAGTAGAGGTCATCAAACAATTGGGATTTCCAACAGCACCACACCCGTAGCCAGACAACATTGGGTGGCTTCACCGGGGACGAGATCTCTATGTCAGCCAACAGTGTCGCATGTCCAACGGCATCAAGCCCTTCAAGGATGATGTATTGTGTGATGTTGCCCCACTAGATGTTTGTGATGTTCTTTTTGGCCAGAAATATATGTGGAAGCACCATGATGTTTATGAATCTTGACCCCGTAGTGCCATTGTTACTATGGGGCTCATATCTACAGTATACCAGAGGTAGTTCTAATTATTGTTTCAACACAACAATGCATCTAAGTTTTCTCTCATATGAATAAGTTTGGCATCTTCGTGATTCGGGAAGGAAGTGAATAGAAGGACACTATGACCACTATGGCCTTGGTTCAATCCCCCTCTATCCAGCAAAAGCAGGACGGAAAAATTGAAGAAAATCCCAAAGATTCCTTCTGCACATAGTCATCTCATGCAGTCAGATTGGATAAAATTTCCAACCCCTCCAACATCAAGTTCGCAACAACCTTCCCCAAGCCAAACAATGCAATGTCTCCTCACCAAGGTTCAGTTTCAGCGAACACTTTTCCATCTCCCACAGAAACTCAACAGAATGGACACCATTGCTTCCTAAAGGGGGAGGATTGATCCATATAGACATTGCTGACCACACACCTATTCCAACTGGCTCACATGCAGTTTTCATCATTGGCAGTTATTTCCTAGATTTTCGAGTCCTAAACTTACGGGGCCATTTTGAGGCCCCAGAGAGAATTTTTAGAGATCACCATAGTCAAATTAAAAACAAAGTTAGAGTTTGATGGTATATTCCTCAGATAGACCTTTCCAACGGGATATCATGCGCCTAAAACAGAGATCATATGCAAAAGTTACAACCCCGGGAAGTTGTTGTACCAACTTACCCCATTGGGGCCCACATGACTTTTGGCGCTTCATCTCCACATTGGGGCCGCAAAAATTTTGGATTTTCATCTTTTGGGGGATAATTTTTTGGATGTTTAGGGTTTTTCCATTTATGTTAAAAAGTCCTTTTAGCCTTATTGTGCTCATCTTCTTGTGAATGAGTGTAGCCATCACATTTCTTCTCAGAGATAAGTTGTCACCATTCTAGTGAGTCTTTCACTCTGTAATTTTATAGTTCTGTACATTTCACTCATTAATAGAAATTGTGTATTACTGTATATTTGTGCCTCTTGTTATACATATTTAATATATCTATGTTAGATTATTGGATATCTTGTAATACCTCGGTATATTTCTTTATTATATATTCGCTCTCATTTCGTGCTCAAAATAATCTGGATCAATGGTATCAGAGCAGGTTGCTCTTGGTCATTTTTCAGTGCATGTCCCCGACGAGGTATGAGTACAGAGAGTTGGGTCTCAAGATTGTCTCTTTTGAGTACAATCTCTCTCACACTCCCAAGAAACTCTCCATGGGGGAAGAAAATAAAAACGACGGTGTAGAAGATTCTATTAATTTGTTGTTGGAGCAAGCTCTCATGTGACAAAGGGATGAAATGATGGAGAATTTTTCCCAAATTCTTCTACGCCTACCTATAACAACATATGTGTCTTCATCAAGAAGCCACTTTGGAGACACTTCTCCTTTCAAGGTACAAATTAATTTTTATATTCTCGTATTTGAAGGTCAGATAGATGTGGATGCTCTGGAAAAATGGTTAAATGTGCTAGAAGGTTATTTCTCTGTGCAAAATTTTTCCGATGGGGAAAATATCACCTTCACGCTCCTTAAGGCTCTCCCACATGTCAAAAATTGGTGGGAAACTTACTGTGAGCGAATTTCCATAGAGGATTCTGGAATGTTCTAGGCCGAACCCGGTTGGAATCTTTCGTAGATGTCATCAAGGAACAATATTACCCTGTTGGAAACTATGAATATTAGTACATGAGATCGACCATGGTGCGTCAAGAGAGGGGCCAAGAAGTGTCATAGTTCACGAATTCCTTTCATACCTTGTGCACCAATATGGGTATCAAATATTATGAGCGTAATTTGGTTTTAAAATACTATGGGGATATACACAAGTACATCCAAACCAAAATGGAGTTTTTGGACATCTCATCATTGAGATTTTCTTATCCATATGTTGTCAAAATCGAGCAGAAATTTAACTACCAGAACAAACGAGAGTTTGGGTCTGCAAATACACAACAGCCAAAGTATGATAAAGATGGCCCTAAAAAACAACCTCCCTAAAACCAGTCCAAGACACAGGAAGAGAAGGGAAAGGGAAAGACAAAGAATGACATTGGAAAGTGGTGTGATTTCCACAAGAGCCCTTAACACAACACCAATGAATGTCGCTCAAAACAATCATTGGTGGCCGAGATCAAAGACAAAGAGATAAACCTAGATTCAAAATCTGATCCAGAAAATAATGGAAGGATACAAAGCATCGACGCAGACCCCACTACCATTGTCGCAACCACAACAATACAACTAGAAACACTAGTAGAACTTGAAGAGGGGGAGCACCTCTTCCATTCATAGATGTGGGTGAATGGGATCATGTTTAATTTCATTGTTGATAGTGGAAGCCAAAATAACCTCATCTTAGTAGAGGTCATCAAACAGCTGGGATTTCCAACAACACCACACCCCCAACCATACAACATCAGTTGGCTTCACCAGGGATGAGATATTTGTGTCAGGAAACAGTGTTGTTGTCCAACAACATCAAGCCCTTCAAGGATGAGGTACTTTGTTATGTTTCCCCACTGGATGTATGTGATGTTATTTTTGGCCAGCCATATATGTGGAAGCACCATGATGTTTACAAGTCTTGACCCCGTAGTTTCATTATTACTATGGGGGCTCATATCTACAGTATACCTAAGGTAGTTCTGACTATTGTTTCAACACAACAATGCATCAATTTTTTCTCTCATACAAATAAGTTTAGCATCTTCTTGATTCGGGCAGGAAGTGAATAGAAGGACACTATGACCACTATGGCCTCAGTTCAAGCCCCCTCTATCCAGCAGAAGCGGGTCAAAAAAATTGAAGAAAGGCCCAAAGATTCATTCTGCACATAGTCATCTAATGCAGTCAGACTGGATAAGATGGTCCAACCCCTCCAACATCAAGTTCGAAACAACCTTCCACAAGCCAAGTAGCACAATGTCTCCTCACCAAGGTTCAAATTCAACAAATGCTTTCCCATCTCCCTCGGGAACTCAACGGAATGGAGACCATTGCTTCATAATGGGGGAGGATTGATCCAGATGGACATCATTGACCACACACATATCCAACTAGCTCACATGCAGTTTGCATCATTGGCAGTTATTTTCTAGATTTTGGGGTTCTAAACTTATAGGGTCGTTTTGAGGCCCTAAAGAGCATTTTTGGAGCTCTCCACAATCAAATTATAAACAACGTCATAATTTGATGGCATAATGTGTATTCCTCGGATAGACCTTTCCAACGGGATATTGTGCACCTGAAATAGAGATCGTCTACAAAATTTACGACCCTGGGAAGTTGTTGTACCAACTTACCCCATCGGGGCCCACATGACTTTTGGCGCTTCATCTCCACATTGGGGCCGCAAACCTTTTCAATTTTCCTCTTCTGAGGGCTAAGTTTTTGGATGTTTAGGGTTTTTCCATTTATGTTAAAAAGGCCTTTCAAGCCTCATTGTACTCATCTTCTTGCGAATGAGTGTAGGCATCACATCTCTTCTAAGAGATAAGTTGGCACCATTCTAGCGAGTCTTTCACTTTGTAATTTTATAGTTCTGTACATTTTAATCATTAATAGAAATTGTGTATTATTGTATATCTGTGCCTCTTTTTATATATATCTGATATATCTCTGTTAGATTATTGGATATCTTGTAATATCTCGGTATATTTCTTTATTATACCTTTGCTATCATTTCGTGCTCAAAATAATATGGATCAGCGGAATCAGAGCGGGTTGCTCTTGGTTTCTTTTTAGTGCATGTCCTCGATGAGGTCTGAGTGTAGAGAGTTGGGTCTTGATATTTTCTCTTTTGAGGACAATCATTCTCATATGCCCAAGAAACCCTCCATGGAGGAATAAAATAAAAACGATGGAGAAAAATATTATATTAATCTGTTGTTGGAGGAAGCTCTCATGCGACAGAGGGACGAAATGATGGATAATTTTTCCCAAATTCCTCGACGCCTACCTATAAAAATAGATGTGTCTTCATCAGGTATTCACTTTAGAGACACCACTCCTTTCAAGGTACAAATTATTTTTTTTATTCCCGTAATTGAAGGTCAGACAGATGTGGATGCTCTGGAAAAATGGTTAAATCTGCTAGAAGGTTATTTCTCTCTGCACAATTTTTCGACAGGGAAAAGATCACCTTCGCACTCCTTAAGGCTCTCTGCATGTCAAACATTGGTGGAAAACTTACTGCGAGAAAATTTCCATAGAGAAGTCTGAAATGTTCGAGGTTGAACCCAGTTGGAATCTTTCCACTAGTACATATGAGCAAATTTGCGACGGTTTTTCGTTGATATTGCCACACTTATCCGTCGCAATTTCCACGAAAGCCGAGATTTGTTTTTGTCGAAATAATTTTGTCGCTATATCCATGATCCAAGTGTGTGTGGAAACATTGACGAAAATAGCTCTCCATGTGTCACCACCTTCAATATCGGTTAACCCTATGCAGTGTCGCAATTACGACGAACTATCGTCGAAATAACAACAAACAAATGTGGTAATTACGATGAAACTTCGTTGCAATTGGGACGAAAAGTTATGCCAAGCCAATAACTTACGACGTACATGATGTATATGCGACGAATATTCATGGCAAATTCCGACGAACTTTCGTCGATATTGCCACGATGACTTTAGGTTTAAAAAAAAAAAATTACATCAAATATGGTATACCATATTGTATGCCATATTACAATGTAATATGGTAATTCCATATTACATTGTAATATGGCATTACTATTACATTGTAATATTCTAATATTCTAATATATTGTAATATATATATCCCCTACAAATAATCAAGGCACTAATCAACCAAATATTGTAAGCACGTGTTATCATGAAGTTGGATTAGAAGTACGGATACCAATATGACAATATACACAAAGAATAATTTGGAATATTACTTTCAAAAAAACACATGGATTGCAAGAGTGAGTCATTATGCAATTTATATTACACAATACTATGACAACACTTATAAGATTTATGGATGATATCTTAAGACCATTTCTCGAACTTGTTTATTGTAGCCTCCTTGGAGTAACAGCACAAAATTCGAAGGAGAAAGTACAGTTACAGCATAGTGTTGTTGCAGAGTTACAGCATAGTTATAGTGAGTTGCAACAGAGTTATAGAAAGTGTTGCAGCAGAGTTATAGCGAGTTGCAGCAGAGTAATAGTGAGTAACAGCAAGTGGAGTAACAGCACAAAATTCGAAGGAGAAAGTACAGTTACAACATAGTGTTGCAGCTGAGTTACATCATAGTTATAGTGAGTTGCAGCAGAGTTACAGAAAATGTTGCAGCAGAGTTATAGCGAGTTGCAGCAGAGTAATAGTGAGTAACAGCAAGTGGAGTAACAACAAAAAATTCGAAGGAGAAAGTACAGTTACAGCATAGTGTTGCAGCAGAGTTACAACATAGTTATAGTGAGTTGCAACAGAGTTACAGAAAGTGTTGCAGCAGAGTTATAGCAAGTTGTAGCAGAGTAATAGTGAGTAACAGCAAGTGGAGTAACAGCACAAAATTCGAAGGAGAAAGTACAGTTACAGCATAGTGTTGCAGCAGAGTTACAGCATAGTTATAGTGAGTTTCAGTAGAGTTATAGCAAGTTTCAACAGAGTAATTTAATTGAACCAAGGTAATTCATGGGATTAGCAAATTATTTAGGAATGAAGTGTCTCTTCAATGCACATTAGAAAAGGCAAGTATAACCTTTCAATTCACTACAATTGAAAACCAAGTAACTGAAGCTTTGACTTGAAAGAATTGTAATGCATCAATATTAAATCTAATGAAACTTGAAATTTCATTTGAAATCAAAGCAAATTTCACATGATACACAATGGCAGAACCTTTGGGCGCACAAATTCAAGCTATATTGCATTGGCTCAATTCATGGGATACATTTACCAAAGCCTTCTTTTAATTAAGGTTGATGAAACTTTTTTTGTCAAGGTTGTAGTTTGCTTGTCAATTAAACATGCTAGATATAAATAAATTTTCCTCTTTTGGTCAATTAGACATGGAAACCCCTAGGCACCTTCACTTTATGTGATGTTAACATAAGAACTCAGTTATTTCCTGCATAGTAGAATGGCATGTGACGTTATTAAATCAATCCCTTTACTTGATAGAAAGGGGGGCCAACGAGTCAATGTGCACTTTTGTAATGATCATTTCCTCGCCTCAATAGAAGAGGAGGTGTCCTTCTTAATACATTGGATTGTCTTCAAATTTTCTATGAAGATTTAGTGTCCAAATTGTGGATAGCCAAATCAAAGGAAGATATGATGTCACCATTGGGAGGGGCTCCATAGTTGCAAGCTATGGAATGTGACCATTAAGGGGGAAATCTTTGAAAACTGACCAAAGAAGTGAAGGACTAGGAAAAGAGGAAGAGTATGTATGAAAGCATGGAACACTAGGAGAGGAAGAAGACAAGGAGAGAACTAGGTCATTATGAGTAATGAGGGATCTTTTTCAATAGAGTTTGTAATAGGGACTATTTTTTGTTGGGGGGAAGTGTCCAAATATTGGTGTACCCTAGGATCATCAAGGCATTTCTCATCTATGTACAAGGATTTGGATGTGAATTATTATTATAAGAATAAGCATTTTGTAGTAGTGTCCTTTGGAACCTTATAATACTTGCACTAACATGTGGGATGAGAGGGGTCTAGATTATTGGGATTAGCTTCCTGCATTGTTTAATAGGAACTAGTATTTGGACTAGGGATAGCAATAAGGTTAGTATTATGGAAATGAATGAAGTGAGGAATA
>ML792891.1:120017-154918 GCA_009831015.1 Picea engelmannii | reverse complement strand
TTTTTATAGCCTAGCATGGGGTGTTTATGTGACCTCTTTGGAGTGTGAAAAGGGGCACTTTAGGGCTCAATTAGGTCTTTGACCAGCCCCCCATGCGGATTGAGCTCGGATTTGGTGTCAAATCGACTTGGGAGCTGATCCATTAGTGGTTGGGAGGCCGACCAATTTCAATAAATGCGTCGTTTAGCAGGTGCGCGGGTTTTTCGCCCAACAGCTGCACATCGTGCGCGCATGCGTGCATTGTACGTTGTTGTTACACGCATATGAGCGCGCACACCGGTTCTATAAAGCGCCCTTCAATTTTGGTCATTTTGTATAGTTTTTTGACCCTTTTGCCATGCTGTGGATTAATCATGTGCCATGAATGACTTCAGTTCTGTGTTGACGATGCGGAGTTATTGTCGCCCTGTGCGAACGAAATTTCAGTGATAACAAGTGGTATCAGAGCAGGTTTCTCTTGGTCGTTTTTCAGTGCATGTCCCTAACGAGGTCTGAGTATAGAGAGTTGGGTCTCGAGCTTGTCACTTTTGAGTACAATTTCTCTCACACGCCCAATAAACCTGCCATGGTGGAGGAAAATAAAAATGACGGAGCAGAAGATTCTATTAATCTGTTGGTGGAGCAATCTCTCACACGATAGAGGGACGAAATGAGGGATATTTTTTCCCAAATTCTTTGACGCCTACCTATAACAACAAATGTGCCTTCATCAAGAATCCACTTTGGAGGCATCTCTCCTTTCAAGGTACTAATTAATTTTGATATTCCTGTATTTGAAAGTCAGTTAGATGCGGATGCTCTGGAAAAATAGTTAAATCTACAAGAAGGTTATTTCTCTGTGCACAATTTTTCCGACAGGGAAAAGATCACCTTTACGCTCCTTAAGGATCTTCGACATGTCAAATATTGGTGGCAAACTTACTGTGAGCAAATTTCCATAGAAGAGTTAGGAATGTTGGAATTCGAACCCAGTTGGGAATATTTGGTAGATGTTGTCAAGGAACAACATTACCATGTTGGCAACTATGAAAACCAGTACAAGAGATGGACCACACTGCGTTAAGAGAGGAGCCAAGAAGTGTCGAAATTCACAAATACCTTCCATACCTTATGCACCAATCTGGGTATCAAAGATTATGAGCAGAATTTGGTTTTAAAATACCATGGAGCTACACATGGGTACATCCAAACTGAAACAGAGTTTCTATCGTTGGGAGTTGCTTATCGATATGTTTTCAAAATCGAGCAAAAATTTAACCACCAGAACAAATGGGAGTTTGGGTCTGCAAATCTACAACAACCAAAGTATGATAAAGACAGCCCTAACAAATATCCTCCCAAAAACCAATCCAAGACACAAGAAAAGAAGGGTAAGGGAAAGACAAAGAATGACACTTGAAAGTGATGCGATTTCTACAAAATCCCCTGGCACAACACTGAGGAATGTCGCTCAAAATAGTCATTGGTGGCCTAGATCAAAGACAAAGAGCCAAACCTGGATTCGAAATATGATTCAGAAAATAATGGAAGGAGCCAGATCATCAACGTAGACCCCACTACGATTGTCACAACCACGACAATCCAACCAGAAATACCAATAGAAACGTAAGAGGGGGAGCGCCTCTTCCATTCACGGATGTGGGTGAAAGGGATCCCATTACATTTCATTGTTGATAGCGGAAGAAAAAATAACCTCATATCAACAAAGGTCATCAAATAGTTTAAATTTCCAACAACACCACACCCTCAACCATGCAACATTGGGTGGCTTTGTCAAGGACAAGAACTTCATGTTAGCCAATAGTGTCTCTTGTCTAATGGCATCAAGCCCTTCAAGGATGACGTACTGTGTGATTTTTCCCCACTGGATGTCTGTGATGTTCTTTTTGGCCAGTCATATATGTGGAAGCGTCATGATGTGTATGAGTATCAACCCCGTAGTGTCATTGTTACTCTAGGGGTTCATCTATATAGGATACCAGAGGTACTTCTGACTAGTGTTTCGACACAAAAATGCATCAAAGTTTTCTCTCATAAGACAAAGTTTAGCGTCTTCGTGATTTGGGAAGGAAATGAAGAGAAGGACATTGTGACCACTATGACCTCAGTTCAAGCCCCCTCTATTCAGAAGAAGCAAGTCGGAAAAATTGAAGAAAATCCCAAAGATTCCTTTTGCACACAGTCATCTCATGCAGTTAGACTAGATAAAAGATCCAACCCCTCCAACATTAGGTTCTCAATAGCCTTCCACAAGCCAAGCAGCGCAACGTCTCCTCACCAAGGTTCACATTCAGTAAACGCTTTCTCATATCCCCTGGGAACTCAATGCAATGGATATCATTGCCTCCTAAGGGGGGAGGATTAATCTAGATGGATATCGGTGGCCACCCACCTATTCCAACTGGCTCACATGTAATTTTCATCATTGGAAATTCTTTACTAGATTTTCGAGTCCTAAAATTTCGGGGCCATTTTGAGGCACTAAACAATGTTTTTGGAGCTCGCCATATTCAATATATAATTAAAGTTAGATTTTGACGACAGAATCTATATTCCTCAGATATACCTTTCCAACGGGCTATCGTGCACCTAAAACGGAGATCGTATGCAAAAGTTACAACCTCGGGAAGTTATTGTACCAACTTACCCCATTGGGGTCCACATGACTTTTGGCGCTTCATCTCCACATTGGGGCCACAAACCTTTTGGATTTTCAACTTATGGAGGCTAGGTTTTTGGATGTGTAGGGTTTTTCCATCTATGTTAAAAATTATTTTCGAGCCTCATTGTAGTCATCTTCTTGCGAATGAACATATCCATCACATCTCTTCTCAGACATAAGTTGCCACCATTCTAGCGAGTCTTTCACTCTATAATTTTACAGTTCTGTACATTTCAATCATTAATATAAATTGTGTATTATTGTATATATGTCACTCTTTTTATATATATCTTATATATCTATGTTATATTATTGGATATCTTGCAATATCTCGGTATATTTCTTTATTATATCTTAGCTCTCATTTCGTGCTCAAAATAATCTAGATCAGTGTTATCAGAGCAGGTTGCTCTTGGTCATTTTTCAGTGCATGTCCCCGACGAGATCTGAGTATAGAGAGTCGGGTCTCAATATTGTCTCTTTTGAGTACAGTCACCTTCACACACCTAAGAAACCCTTCATGGCGGAAGAAAAGAAAAACGACGGAGCATAATATTATATTAATAGGTTGTTGGAGCAAGCTCTCACGCGACAGAGGGATGAAATGATGGAGAATTTTTCCTAAATTCTTCAACGCCTGCCTATAAAAGAAGATGCATCTTCATCAAGCAGCCACTTTGGAGGTATTGCTCCTTTCAATGTACAAGTTAATTTTGATATTCATGTATTTCAAGGTCAGATAGGTGCGAATGCTCTCAAAAAATGGTTAAATATGCTAGAAGGTTATTTCTCTGTGCAAAAATTTTCCGACAGGGAAAAGATCACCTCTGTGCTCCTTAAGGCTCTCCCACATGTCAAACATTGGTGGGAAACTTACTGTGAGCAAATTTCAACAGAATCTGGGATGTTCGAGGCTGAACCCAGTTGGGAATATTTCATAGATGGCGTCAAGGAGCAATATTATCGTGTTGGCAACTATGAAGACCAGCACATGAGATGGACCACAGTGTGTCAAGAGAGGGGCCAAGCACTACCAGATTTCATCAATACCTTCCATATATTAATGTGTATTTCTCAAAAATACCTTTCCAACAGGCTATCACGCGCCTAAAATGGAGGTCGTATGAAAAAGTTACAACCACGGGAAGTTTAGGTACCAACTTACCCATGGGGGCCCACATAAATTTTGGCATTTCATCTCCTAGGGTTAGGTTTTTGGATGTCTAGGGTTTTGGAATTCATGAGTAATGTTAAAAATGCATATGGAGCCCCATTGTAATCATTCTTCTCAAACGGATGTGCGTAGAAGCCACATCTCTTCTCGGATATAGTTACCATCATTCGAGCAAGTTGTTTTCAGTTCTGCAGTTTTACAGTTTCAGCCTATTTTATTTATTTAATGGAAGTTATTGTTCACTGGATATATGTTGTTGTTCTTTGTATCTATGTTTTATTGTATTCAGCATGTTATTCATTTTGTTAAGCTCATAAATATGGATCAGTGGTATCAAAGCGGTCTACTCTTCATTTATTTTTCTTCGTGCATGTCCCTGACAAGATCTGGGTAGAAGAAGTTGGGATGCGAACCAATAGATCCTTTGAAATATTGGTCGCGCTGAGCCTGACAAAAACCCATGGGGGATGAAAATAAATATAATTGATCGGGAGATCAATTTCTCATGACAAAGGAATGAAATGATGGACAACTTTTCACAGATCCTTCGATGGCTTCCCACAAGAGACGCATATTCATCAATCAGCCATGAAACCCCCTTCAAGGTACAAGTAGATTTTTATATTCTGTTATTTGAAGGATTGATAGATGCGTATGTTGTAGATAAATGGTTGAATCTAGTTGAAGGGTATTTTTTCAGTCCACAATTTTTCCGAGAGGGAAAAGATTACTTTTTCACTCCTCAAGGTCGTCCCCCATGTTAAGGACTGGTGGGATACTTACTCTAAGCAAAGGGCCATAGAGGAATCTGCAATATTTTTGGTCACCCCCACATGGGATTCCTTCAGGGATGCCAATAAATAAAAATATTACCTTGTTGGAAGCTACGAGGACCAGTACATAAGATGGACCATGTTGTGTCAGGAAAGGGACCAGACAGTACCATATTTCACCAAAATTTTCAATACCCTGTGCACCAAATTGGGTATCCAATACTCTGAACAATATCTGGGCTCAAATACCGAGGTTGTATGCATAGATACATTCAAACAGAAATGGATTTTCTAGACATTGCATCATTAGGTGCAGCTTATAGATATGTTGTCAAGATCGAGCAAATATTTAAGCAGAAGAGGAGAGAGTTTAGATATGCAAACTCCTCACAGCTGAGGCAAGGCAAAGGTGGCCCCAACCAACAAATAAAGGGACAGAGAAAAGATGGCCACTCTCAGGACAACCAGTCCAAGCCTCAGCACAAGAAGGGTAATGAGAAGTCGAAGAAGGACATGGGAAAGTGGTGTGAATACCATAAAATCCCTTGGCACACTATCGAAGAATGTCACTCCAAGCAATCACTGGTGGTCAAAGATTCCGAGTCAGATGAAGATTCTGACTCTGAATCAAATCCAGAAGGATGGAAGCAAATTATCGATTTTGAACCAAGTGCCACTATCGTTACCACCAAATTCCAGCCAAGCGAATCAGAATAACCAAAGGAAGGGGAACGCCTTTTCACTCATAGATGTGAGTAAAGGAGGATCTGCATCATTTCATTGTCAATATCGACAGTCAGAAGAACCTGATCTCAGCATAGTTCATCAAGTAGATGGGCATGTCGATGACACTTCACTCACATCCCTACACCCTCGGTTAGCTTCGTCAAGGAAGATATCTTCGTGTCATCCAACAGGTTCGTCTACCCTATGGCATCAAGCCCTTCAGAGATGAGTTATTGTGTGATATTGCTCACCTCTAACTTTGTGATGTTCTTTTAGGACAGCCATATTTGTTGAAGTGACATGTTGTGTATGAGTTTAGACCCTGGAGTGTTATTATTACTTTGGGTAGACAATTATTCAGGATACCAGAGGTAGCGTCCCCTACCACTATTTCTTTAGTCTCTGCTAAGCAATGCATTAAGGTCATTTCACGGACCGAGACATTTTTCTTCTTTGTGATCCATGCTCATAGTAAGAAGAAGGCCTTCGCCACATCAATGGCTTCTACATAGAGCCCTCTTTGCGGTAGAATCAAGTAGACGGGATCGTGGAAGAGTACAGAGACATCTTCTCCTCACCCATCGGGGTACTGATGCACTGCCAAGTCATGCATCCAATTGATCTAGCCCCAGTGCACCTCTACCTAATGGACCAGTATATCATCTCTCGCTGATGAAAAATGACAAAATCAAGCATCAGATCCAAGAGTTGCTTCAAAAGGGGCACATCAGACCCAACTCCCCCCCTTTTAGAAGCCCAATTGTACTGGTGCAGAAGAAAGACAGGACCTGGTGGCTATGCCTTCATTACAGAGCATTAAACAAAATCACAGTCAGGAATCGATTCCCAATTCCCCAAATTAATGACCTTATTGACCAACTCAAGGGGGGGAATTTCTTCAGTAAGATTCACCTAAAGTCTGGCTACCACCAGGTTCCCATCGAATTGAATGATGTATGGAAGAAATATTTCAAACCTAAAGAAGTTCTCTTTGAATGTATGTTCATGCCCTTTGACTTAGAAAATGCACCAACCACTTTCATGAGGTTGATGGATAATGTATTGAGACCCTTCACCAACTCTTTTGTGGTGGTATATCCAGATGATATCCTCATCTTCAAAATAACTTGGGAGGAGCACATGAATCATATTCAACAGGTTTTGAGCACTCTGTGGCAGAAAAAGTTATATGCCAACTTGGAAAAATGATCCTTTGGCATGAACAGGGTCCAATACTTGGGCTACATTGTTGATGAGCATGGGGTACATGTGGATCCAGGTAAGATCCAAGTCATTCGTGACTGGCCAGCCCCGACCACACTAACCGAGCTTCAGATCTTCTTGGGACTTGCCAACATCTACTGACGGTTCATGTTGGGATTCTCCCATATTGCATGGGACCTCATCCAAGTGACCAAGGGCAGTGGCAGGGAAAATTTCACATGGGGGGAGGCACAACAATGAGCATTTGATGATCTGAATCTTTGCTTGTGCTCAACTCCAATACTCTCCTTACCCAATCTGCAACAACCATTCGAGATTGAGATTAATGCATCTGAATATGTTGAAGTTGTAGTTTTCACTCAAAATGGTCATCCAGTTGCATAACATAGTGAGACACTCTCAGATACCGTCCGGAAATACCCCACCTATGACAAGGAAATGTATTTCATTGTGCAAGCATATCGTCAATGGAAAAATTACATTTTGGGAAAGGAGACAATCATCTCAGAGATAAGCTGTCACCATTCTAGCGAGTCTTTCACTCTGTAATTTTACAGTTCTATACATTTCACTCATTAATATAAATTGTGTATTATTGTATATATGTTCCTCTTTGATCTAGGTGGATATTGGTGGCCACCCACTTATTCCAACTGGATCCTCCTTACAGTTTTTAATTCAACACGTTCTTCGATAATTCTTTGTAATTGTGAGTTCTACACTTATGGGGTTGTTTGAATCCCTACACAGCTTCTAGGTGGATATTGATGTCCTCCCACCTAATCCAACTAGTTTATTTTGGAAGTTTTCATGTCCGTACATCTTTTTGTACTTACATGGTTGTTTTGGGGCCCTAAGCAATTTTTTTTGTCTTGCCACAGTCAAACTATAGACGGAGTCAAAGTTTGATGACATAATGTGTATTTCTTGAAAAGAAATTTCCAACGGGATATCACGTGCCTAAAACGGAGGTCATATGCAAAAAGTATGACCCCGAGAAGTTGAGATACCAACTTACCCATCGGGGCCCACATAACTTTTGGCATTTCATCTCCTACGGTTAGGTTTTTGGATGTCTAGGGTTTTGGAATTCATGAGTAATGTTAAAAAGGCCTTTGGAGCCTCATTGTAATCATTCTTCTTAGACGGATGCGTGTAGCAGCCGCATCTCTTCTCGGAGATAGCTACCACCATTAGAGAAAGTTGTTTTCAATTCTGCAGTTTTACAGTTTCAGCCTATTTTATTTATTCAATAGAAGTTATTGTTCACTAGATATATGTTGGTGTTCTCTGTATCTCTGTGTTATTGTATTCATCATGTTATTCATTTCATTCCGCTCATAAATCTGGATCACTCTTGTTATATATATCTAATATATCTCTATTATATTATTGTATCTCTTGCAATATCTCGGTATGTTTCTTTATTATATCTATACTCTCATTTCATGCTCAAAATAATGTGGATCAGTGGTATCAAAGCAGGTTGCTCTTGGTTATTTTTTAGTGCATGTCCCCGAAGAGGTCTAACTATAGATAGTTGGGTCTTGAGCTTGTCTCTCTTAAGGAAAATCGCTCTCGCACGCCCAAAAAACCCTCCATGGTGGAAGAAATGAAAAACAATGAAGCAGAAGATTATATTAATTTGTTGTTGGAGCAAGCTCTCATGCGAAAGAGGGATGAAATAATCGAGAATTTTTCCCAAAATCTTCGACGCCTACCTATAAAAGCAAATGTGTCTTCATCAAGAAGCCACTTTGGAGGCACCACTCCTATCAAGGTACAAATTAATTTTGATATTCCTGTATTTGAAGGTAACATAGATGCGGATGCTCTAGAAAAATGGTTAAATCTGCTAGAAGGTTATTTCTCTATGCACATTTTTTCCCACATGGAAAAGATCACCTTTGCACTCCTTAAGGCTCTCCCGCATGTCAAACATTGGTGGAAAACTTACTGCGAGCAAATTTCCACAGAGGAGTCTGGAATGTTGGAGGTCGAACACAGTTGGGAATCTTTTGTAGATATCGTCAAGGAACAATATTACCCTGTTGGTAGCTATGAAGATAAGTAAATGAGATGGACCACACTGCATCAAGAGAGGGGCCAAGGAGTGTCAGAGTTCACCAATACCTTCCATACCTTGCGCACCAAGCTGGGTATCAAATATTCTGAGCGACATTTGGTTATGAAATACCATGGGGATCTACACAGGTGCATCCAAACCGAAATGGAGATTCTGGACATCTCATCACTGAAATTTGCTTATCGATATGTTGTAGAAATCGAGCAGAAATTTAAGCACCAGAACAAACGGGAGTTTGGGTCTGCAAATCCGCAACAACCAAAGTATGATAAATACGGCCCTAACAAACAGCCTTTCGAAAACCATTCCAAGACACAGGAAAATAAGGGTAAAATAAAGACAAAGAATGACACTAGAAAGTGGTGCGATTTCCACAAAATCCCCTTGCTCAACACCGATGAATGTCGCTCAAAACATTCATTAGTGTCTAAGATCAAATACAAAGAGTAAAACATGAATTCGGAATCTGATTCAGAAAATAATGGAAGGAGACAGATCATCGATGCAAACCCCACTAACATTGTCGCAACCACAACAATCCAACCAGAAACACCAGTAGATCTTCAAGAGGGGGAGCACATTTTCCATTCACATATTTGGGTGAAGGGGATCTCATTGCATTTCATTGTTGATAAAGGAAGCAAAAAGAACCTCATCTTAGTAGAGGTCGTCAAAAAATTGGGATTTCCAACAACACCACACCCGCAACCATACAACATCGAGTGGCTTAGCCAGGGATGAGATCTATGTGTCATCAAACAGTTTTGCATGTCCTACGGTATCAATCTCTTCAAGTATGAGGTATTGTGTGATATTTCCCCACTAGATGTTTGTGATGTTCTTTTGGGCCAGCTATATATGTGGAAGTGCAATGTTGTTTATGAGTCTCGAACCCATAATTTCATTGTACTCTGGGGGTTCATCTCTACAGGATACCAGAGGTAGTTCTGACTATTGCTTCAACACAACAGTGCATCAAAGTTGTCTCTCATACGATGAAGTTTAGCTTCTTCACGATTCGGGCAGGAAGTGAACAAAATGACACTATGACCACTACGGCCTTAGTTCAAGCCCCCTCTATCCAGCAAAAGCAGGTCATATAAATTGAAGCAAATCCCAAATATTCCTTCTACACACATCTATCTCATGCATTCAGACTAGTTAAAAAGTTCCAACCCATCCAACATCAAGTTCGCAACAGCCTTCCACAAGCCAAGCAGTGCAACGTCTCCTCACCAAGGTTCAGATTCAGTAAACGCTTTACCATCTCCCCCGGGAACTAAACGCAATGGATACCATTGCTTCCTAAGGGGGGAGGATTGATCCAAATGGACATCGGTGGCCACCCACCTATTCCAACTGGCTCACATGCAGTTTTCAACATTAGCAGTTATTTCCTATATTTTTGAGTCCTAAACTTTTGGGGTCATTTTAAGGCCCAAAAAAACATTTTTGGAGCTCATCGTTATCAATCTATAGACTAAGTTAGAGTTTGATGGCATAATGTGTAGTCCTCAGATAGACCTTTCCAACGGGCTATCGTGCACCTAAAATGAAGATCGTATGCAAAAGTTACGACCCTAGGAAGTTGTTGTACCATCTTACCCCATGAGGGCCCACATGAATTTTGGCGCTTCATCTCCACATTGGGGTCGCAAACCTTTTGGATTTTCATCTTCCAGGGGATAAATTTTTAGATGTTTAGAGTTTTTCCATTTATGTTAAAAAGGTCTTTCAAGCCTCATTGTACTCATCTTCTTGCGAATGAGCATAGCCATCACATCTCTTTTCAGAGATAAGATGCCACCATTATAGCGAGTCTTTCACTCTATAATTTTACAATTTTGTACATTTCACTCATTAATAGAAATTGTGTATTACTATATATTTGTTCATCTTGTTATATATATATATGATATATCTCATTTATATTAGTGGATCTCTTGCAATATCTCAATATATTTATTTAGTATATCTCCACTCTCATTTCATGCTCAAAATAATCTTGATCACTAGTATCA
This sequence comes from Picea engelmannii, assembly GCA_009831015.1. Lineage (NCBI taxonomy): Eukaryota > Viridiplantae > Streptophyta > Pinopsida > Pinales > Pinaceae > Picea > Picea engelmannii. The sequence goes on along the minus strand of ML792891.1, from coordinate 144,252 downwards.
GAGCAGGCTACTCTTAGTCATTTTTTAGTGCATGTCACCAACGAGGTCTGAGTATAGAGAGTTGGGTCTCGAGTTTTTCTCTCTTGAGTACAATTTCTCTCACATGCCTAAGAATCCCTTCATGACGAAAGAAAAGAAAAGCGGCGGAGTGGAGTATTCTATTAATTTGTTGTTGGAGCAAGCTCTCACGCGACAGAGGGATGAAATGATGGAGAATGTTTCCCAAATTCTTCAACACCTACCCATAAAATCAAATGCATCTTCATCAATAAACCACTTTGGAGGCACCACTTCTTTAAAGGTACAAATTAATTTTTATATTCCTGTATTTGACGGTTAGATAGATGTGGATGCTCTGGAAAAATGGTTAAATCTGCTAGAAGGTTATTTCCTGTGAACAATTTTTCTGACAGGGAAAAGATCACCTTCATTCTCTTTAAGGTTCTCCCACATGTCAAACATTGATGGGAAACTTACTGTGAGCAAATTTCCACAGAGGAGTCTCGAATGTTCGAGGTTGAACCCAGTTGGGAATCTTTCGTAAATGTTGTCAAGGAACAATATATCTTCTTGGCAACTATGAAGACCAGTACATGAGATGGACCACGTTGGGTCAAGAGAGGGGCCAAGTAGTGTTGGAGTTCACTAATAACTTCCATACCTTGCACACCAATCTGGGTATCAAACATTATGAGCGACATTTGGTTATGAAATACCTTGGGGTTGTACATAGCTACATCCAAACCAAAATGGAGTTTATGGACATCTCATCATTGGGAGTTTCTTATCGATATGTTGTCGCAATCGAGTAGAAATTTAAACACCAAAACAATTGGGTCTACAAATCTACAACAACCAAAGTATGATAAAGACATCCCTAACAAATAGCCTCCTGAAAACTAGTCCAAGACATAGGAAAAGAAGGGTAAGGGAAAGAAAAAGAATGACACTTGAAAGTGGTGTGATTTCCGCAAAATACCCTAGCATAACACCGATGAATGTCTCTCAAAACAGTCATTGGTGTTCATCATCAAAGACAAAGAATCGAACCTGAATTCAGAATGTGATTCGGAAAATAATGGAAGAAGATGGATCATCGACGCAAACCCCATTGCCAATGTCGCAACTACAACAATCCAACCAGAAACACCTGTCGATCCTAAAGAGGGGGAGTTACTCTTCCATTCATAGATGTGGGTGAAGGGTATCTCATTGCATTTCTGATATAGGTGGATATCAATGGCCACCCACCTATTCCAACTAGCTCAAAACAGTTTTTTGGCAACTTACTATTTTTAGCAGTTTTTCAATTCTTAAACTTTTGGGGCCATTTTGAGGACCTAAATGAAGGTTTTTTTCGATCAATCTCCTCAATAATAACCAAAGGCTCTTATTGATCCCCCAAAATTAATCTCCTCGACGATACCTTTCCAACGAGCTATCGTGCGCCCCAAACAGAGATCGTATGCCAAAGTTACGCGCCCGAAAAGTTGATACACCAAACTACCCAAAACGAGGTCCACAAAATTGTTAGCTTTTCATCTTCCGAGGTTAGGGTTTTTAATTTTCTTTATAATAAAAAGTTATTTGGAGCCTCATTGTAAAATCATCTTCTTGTGAATGCGAGTAATGGACACATCTCTTCTCAGAGATAAGTTGCCACCATTCTAGCAAGACTTTCACTCTGTATTTTTACAATCTTTGTACATTTTCGCTCATTAATATAAAATTGTGTATTACTGTATCTTTGTGCTTATGGTTGCATCTCTGATACATTTTTGTTATACTATTGGATATTTTATATATCTATGTACATTTATTTATTATATCTCTTCTCTCATTTCGTGCCGAAAATAATATGGATCAGTGGTATCAGAGCAGACTACTCTTGATCATTTTTCAGTGCATGACCCTAATGAGGTCCGAGTATAGCAAGTTGGGTCTCGAGCTTGCCTCTCTTGAATACAATTGCTCTCGCACTCCCAAGAAACCCTCCATGGTGGAAGAAAATAAAAACGACAAAGCAAACGATTCTATTAATATGTTGCTTGAGCGAGCTCTCACGCGACAGAGGGATGAAATGATGGAGAATTATTCCCACATCCTTCAACGCTTGTCGATAACAACAGACACGTCTTCATAAAGAAGACACTTTGGAGGCACCTCACCTTTCAAGGTACAAGTTAATTTTTATATTCCCATATTTGAAGGGCAGATAGATGCAGATGCCCTAGAAAAATGGTTAATTCTACTATAAGCTTATTTCACTATTCATAATTTATCCCGACAGGGAAAAGATCACCTTCGCACTCCTTAAGGCTCTCCCCCATGTCAAACATTGGTGGGAAACTTACTGGGAGAAAAGTTCCACAGAGGAGTCTGGAATATATGGGGTCGATCCCACTTGGGATTTTTTTGTGGATGTGGTAAAGGAACAATATCACCCGGTTGGCAACTATGAGGACCAGTACATGAGATGGACCACACTGCAGCAAGAGAGGGGCCAAGAAGTTTTGTATTTCACCAATACATTCCATACCTTGCACACCAAGATGGGTATCAAAGACTCTGAATGAAATTTGATTCTGAAATGCCATGGGGATCTACACAGATACATCCAAACTAAAATGGATTTTTTGGACATCTCATCACTCGGTGTTGCTTATCGGTGTGTTGTTAAAATCAAGAAGAAATTTAAGCACCAAAACAAACAGGATTCGGGTCTACAAATCCACAACAACCAAAGTATGATAAATACATCCCTAAAAAACAATCTCCCGAAAACCAGTCCAAACCACATGAAAAGAAGGGTCACGGAAAGACGAAGAAGGACACCGGAAAATGGTTCGATTTCCACAAAAGCCTTTGGCACAACACTGATGAATGTCGCTCAATACAGTCATTGGTGGCCAAGATCAAAGACAAGGAGTCGAACGCTGATTCAGAAAATAATGATAGAATACAGATCATTGACGCAGACCCCACTGCTATTGTCGCAACCACAACAATTCAACTAGAAGAACCAACAAGGAGCGCATTTTTCATTCACATATGTTAGTGTTTTGAATTTTATTTATGATAAAAAGGCCTTTGGAGCCTCATTGTAAAACCATATTCTTGTGAATGCGAGTATCGGACACATCTCTTCTCAGAGATAAGATGCCACCATTCTAGTGAGTCTTTCACTCTGTATTTTTACAGTCTTTGTACATTTTCTTTCATTAATAGAAGATTATGTATTATTGTATCTATGTGTTTATGGTTGCATCTATGATACATTTATGTTATATTATTGGATATCCAAGGTATCTCTGTACATTTCTTTATTATATCTCCACTCTCATTTTGTGCCGAAAATAATACGGATCAATTCCATTGTTGATAGCGGAAGCAAAAAGAACCTCATCTAAGCACAGGTCATCAAACAGTTGGGATTTCCAACAAAACCACACTCGCATCCATACAACATCGGGTGGCTTTGCCAAGGACAAGATCTTTGTTTCATCCAATAGTGTCGCTTGTCCTACGGTATCAATCCCTTAAAGGATGAGGTATTGTGTGATGTTGCCCCACTGGATTTCTTTGATTTTCTTTTGGGTTGGCCATATATGTGGATGCGCCATGTTGTTTATGAGTCTCAACCCTGTAGTGTCATTGTTACTCTGGAGGATCATCTCTACAGGATACCAGAGGTAGTTTCGAGAACTCTTTTGACTCTCATACGATGAAGTTTAGCTTCTTCGTGATTCAGGCAGAAAGTGAACAGAAGGACACTATGACGACTACGGTCTCAGTTCAAGCCCCCTCTTTCCAGCAGAAGCAGGTCAGAAAAATTGAAGCAAATACCAAATACTCCTTCTGCGCACAGTCATCTCATGCATTCAGACTGGTTAAAAAGGTCTGACCCCTCCAACATCAGGTTCGCAACAACCTTCCACAAGCCAAGCAACACAATGTCTCCTCATCAAGGTTCAGATTCAGCAAACGCTTTCCCATCTCCCCCGGGAAATCAACACAATGGAGACCATTGCTTCCCAAAGGGGGAGGATTTATCTAGATGTACATTGCTTCCCACCCACCTATTCTAACTGGCTCACGTGAATTTTTCATTATTGGCAGTTATTTCCTATATTTTCAAGTCCTAAACTTTCGGGGTCATTTTCAGGCCCTAAACATCGTTTTTGGAGCTCATCACAGATCAATTATAAACAAAGTTAGATTGTGATGGCGTAGTGTTTATTCCTCATATATACCTTTCCAACAAGCTATTGTGCACCTAAAACGGAGATCGTATGCAAAATTTACGACCCCGGGAAGTTGTTGTACCAACTTACCCCATTGGGGCCCACATGACTTTTGGCCCTTCATCTCCACATTGGGGTCGCAAACCTTTTGTATTTTTATCTTCCGGGGGATAGGGTTTTGGATGTTTAGGGTTTTTCCATTCATATTAAAAATTCCTTTCGAGCCTCATTGTACTCCTCTTCTTGCGAATGAGTGTAGCCATCACATCTCTTCTCAGATATAAGATGCCACCATTCTAGGGAGTCTTTCACTCTATAATTTTACAATTCTGTACATTTCAATCGTTAATAGAAATTGTGTATTATTGTATATATGTGCCTCTTGTTATAAATATCTGATATATCTCTATTCTATTATTGGATCTCTTGCAATATCTTGGTATATTTCTTTATTATATCTCCGCTCTCATTTCATGCTCAAAATAATCTGGATCATTGCATTCAAATCCTAGGAAAATATTTACTATAATCCTTCGAAGTCCCAGCTCAAATACCTGATGGATCGGCTTTAAGAGATCCAAGAAATCCTTGAAATTGACCAGGTCTCTCAAATATTGATTAATAAGGAGAAGGATACTTTTCAAAAATATCAAAGTGCCCTACACTCTGAAGAAGTAATATGGAGGCGTGAATCAAGAAGTCTATGGCTCAAATCTAGAGACCAAAATACCAAGTATTTCCACATGCAAGCTCATGCTAGATTATGTGAGAATAAAGTCAAAGAAATCAAAACTTTTTATGGGAAGGTTGTCACCTAGTTTGATCAAATTAAACAAGCATATTTCCATCACTTTGAGTGGATTTACAAGGAATAGGGTAGGTTGGATCCCCAAGATAGTCAAAACATGTTAGAAAATATTCCTTCTTTAATCACCCAATAGAAAAATGATCTTCTTTATCATCCCATTACAGAATCAGGAAATCAAGGAGTTGTTTTCCAAATGCCCCTAGACAAGGCCCCTAGTACTGATGGCTTCTCTAGCCACTTCTACAAAAGATGTTGGCACATCATTAAATTTGATCTAATCAGAATGATCCAATATGTCAACCACTCTTTCAGGGTGGAAAGAAGTACTAACTTGGCCTTCTTAGCCCTTATCCAAAAGGAATCAAATCCCTTCACCTTCTACATTTTTTTCCCCGTATCCATATGTAATGTTTCCTGCAATGTCATCTCCAAAATCATAGTTAATCGATTGAAACATATTCTTCCCAAACTTGTCTCTCCTAATCAATGTGGTTTTATTGAGAAGAGATAGATTGTTGACAACATAATCATGGTGCAAGAGGCTATCCATTCTATCAAATCTAGGGGATAAAAGGGGATGATCATTAATATTGACATGGCTAACACCTTTGACAGATTAAGATGCATATTTCTATATGCAGTGCTAAGGAAATTTGGGTTTGGAGATAGCTTCATCAATTGGATTTTTGCTTTCATTGGGAGACCTTGGATTGCTCCATTAGTAAATGGCAGGTCCATGAACTTATTCAAAACAACTTGGGGCACGAGGCAAGTCTTCCCTCTCTCCCCTATTATTTATATCCTTATGGTAGAATCTTTGAGCGGAAGATTGGACAAGGGAAGTGTTAGTTGTGGGGCTTGATTATCTCCTTGATTCAGAGGTCTTTGTTTTCAGTCATGTTTATAGCCCATGAAGACTTTACACCCCAGAAAAATGTAAATTCCTCCACATGGGGGAGTGCAGGGGGGGTTACCCTCCCTGTGGGGTCTGAGGGAAAGCGGACCCCCGGTGGGGGTTTGGGGGATAGCATTCCCTGATGGGGGTTTGGGGGTGAAGCCCCCAAAGGAAAAATTGCCTTGTAAATGTATATTGTAATTTCATAGTAAATATAGACCATTCATTATAAGGTCGCAGGTCTGATGATAGAAGTTATGTTAGGATTTTTTTCCCTAGAAGGAAACTCTCTTTTATGAGGGAAATGTATTGCGTCTATGTATTTTTGCGAATATTGTATTCTGAGTGAGGAGAATGTGAGAGAAAGAAGAGGAAGTTACAGCGGGTTTGTTGTAGGTTGTATCCCTTCATTTGCTAGATAATAATAAAGGAAGGACCTAGAAATTTCTCTGGTGGATGTATCCCACACTGGGTGAACCACGTATATTTGTGTCTCTATTGTATTGTGTATCTTCTATGTTTTATTTCCTCATTTGTTTTATTTTATTTCTTCGCGATCCTGTTTTTCTAACAACTGGTATCAGAGCAAAAGGTAACTCACAGGAAAAGAGGGTTCCTAGTTCGAGTGGGAGCAATGGCGGAAGATGGAAAGTTTAGGGTCGATAAATTTAACGACCAAAACTACCATTTATGGAAGATGTAGATGGAAGATTATTTATATCAGAAGAATCTATTCCTACCATTGGGTGGAATAGCAAAGAAGTCGACATCCATGAAGGACTAAGAATGGGAGGTTCTTAACAAAAAGGCACTAGGAATGATACGGCTGAGCCTGGCAGCGTCGGTGGCTTTCAATATTTTGAAAGAAAAGATAATGAAGGAGTTGATGGATGCATTGGATAAACTGTATGAAAACCCCTCAGTGTCCAATAAGGTATTTCTAATGAAGAGAATATTTAATATGAATATTTCAAAAGGTGGGTTTGTTGCAGATCATTTAAATGAATTTAATACGGTTACTAATCAACTAAGTTATGTAAAAGTGGACTTTGATGATGAGGTCAGGGCTCTTCTAATCTTGTGTTCAAACACTTTAAATTTTGATGATGTTGTTGGTTTTATCCTTAGTGAGGAAATGCGACGGAAAAGCATAGGTGAGAGATCGGGTAATGCGTTAAACATGGAGAACATGGGAAGACAAAAGAATAGAGGAAAGGGCTCAGGGAACCACGAGAATTCTAGGAAGGGTAGATCCAAATCCAAATTTGGAAAGATAGAGTGTTGGAATTGTGGGAAGAAAGGACATCTAAAGAAAGACTGCAGAGCTCCAAAGAAACAAAGAATGGACAGTAGGAGAAAAATCAAGAAGCCAATGTAACAGGTGATGCGTTACAAGATGCTTTGATTATTTTTGTAGATAATGTTTCTAAGTCTTGGGTAGTAGATTCAAGGGCTTCATTTAATGCCACACCCCATAGGAAACATTTTCTATATTATGTTTAAGGTGATTTTGGACATGAGGTTCATTTGGGTGATGATGCACCATGCAAAATTGTTGGAATGGGAAAGGTAAAAATAAAGCAAAGCAATGGAAACCAATGGTTGTTGAAAGAGGTAAGACATGTTCCAGATCTAAGGAAAAATCTAATTTCAACAGAGCAGATGGAAAGTGAAGATTGTATATCCATATTTGCAGATAAGGTGTGGAAGGTCACCAAAGGATCATTGGTGATAGCAAAAGGAGAGATAGGTGCATTGTATTTATGTACCGGTAATACTGACTCTTCTATGTCTTTAGCTTCTACATGAGTGGATACAACAATGTGGCATCATAGGCTTGGACACATGAGTGAGAAGGGGATGCAGATACTTGACAAAATAAATTTGTTTCCAGATCTTAAACAAATTGATTTGGATTTCTGTGAGCATTGTGTTTATGGAAAATAGAAGAGAGTCAGAAAAGAAAAGAAGAGTGAAAGGTTAGAGCTTGTGCATACATATGTATGTGGACCAGCTCAGGTATCATCTCTTGGTGGATCTCGTTATTATGTTACTTTTATTAATGATGCAACTAGAAAAACTTGGGTTTATTGCATTCGACAAAAATCTGATGTTTTTGATACTTTTAAGAAATGGAAAGCTTTGGTTGAGAATGAGATAGGAAAAAGGTTGACGTGTCTCAGATCAGAAAATGGAGGTGAATATTGCAGCAAGGATTTTGATGATTATTTTTCATACCATGGGATTCGTAGAGAGAAGACATTTCCAGGAACACCACAATAAAATGGTGTATCAAAAAGGATGAATAGGACAATCATGGAGCGTGAAAGGAGTATGATATTGCATATTGGTTCGCCCTTACAGTTCTAGGAAGATGTTGTAGATAGTGTTGTTTACTTAATAAACAGAGGACCTTCAAGCTCTTTGGATGGTATAATTCTAGAGGACGCATGGACAGGTAAAAATGAAAACTATTCCTTTTTGAAGACTTTAGGTTATGAATCATTTGTCCATATTGATAAAGAAAATAGAACAAAACTTGAGCCAAAATCCAAGAAGTGTACCTTTATTGGATACAGTGTTAATGATTTTGGTTATCGCTTATGGGATTATGAAAATAACAAAATCATTATGAGTAGAGATGTCATACTCAATGAGAAGTTCATGTACAAAGATCAGTTGCAGTAAAAGAAACAGGAAAAATAAAAGATAGAATACACAGTGCTTGATGAGATCACTGAAATATAAGTTCCAAAGGTACCAGAAAATCAAAATGTACAACAACAGGAGCAGCGAGTACCTCAAACTCCTGCAGTTGTTGTTAGAATATCTACTAGGTTAAGTAGACCCCCTAAACGATACTCTCTGTCATTGTGTTATTTATTGTTGACTGATTCTAGTGAACCAGAATGTTATGAAGAGGTAATGCAGGTAGACACCAAAAATAATTGGGAGCAAGGAATGAAAGAGGAAATGGATTCCCTGGTAAATAACCAGACTTGTGATTTGGTTCAGTTTCCTGCAGGAAAAGGAGCATTGCAGAATAAATGGGTTTACAAGTTGAAGGAAGAAGATGGAGGAAAAAAGTGGTACAAGGCTAGACTTGTTGTAAAGGGGTTTGCACAAAAGAAAGATATAGATTTTGATGAAATATCTTCTCTTGTTGTTAAAATGACTTAAATTAGGACTATTTTAAGTCTTGTGGCAATAGAAGATTTGCATCTTGAACAGTTAGATGTAAAAATAGCTTTTCGCCATGGGTATTTGGAGGAAGAGATTTATATGCAGCAGACACAGGGGTATGAGGTCAAAGGGAAGGACCATTTGGTATGGAGGTTGAAGAAGAGCTTGTATGGCCTAAATCAAGCTCCAAGGCAATGGTATTTGAAGTTTGACAGGTTTATGACAGAACAAGGTTATAGTAGATGTCATTCTGATCACTATGTTTATTTTAAAAGGCTAGAAAATGGAAGCTATATTTTCTTGTTATTGTATGTAGATGACATGCTTGTTGCAGGGTATAATATGCAGGATATAAATGTGCTCAAGAATAAATTAGCTAATTCATTTGTGATGAAGGATTTGGGTGCTGCAAAGAAAATCCTTGGTATGAGAATAACAAGAGAGGGGAAAAATCACAAATTGACATTGTCTCGGGGTGAGTACATAGAGAAGGTGTTGGAGAGGTTTAGAATGCAGAATGCAAAACTAGTTAGTACACCTTTGTCCGACCATTTCAAATTAACTAAGGAAATATGTCCCAAGACACAGGAGGAGATATAATACATGTCCAGGGTACCTTATTCATCAGCAGTTGGCAGTTTGATGTATGTGATGGCTTGCATAAGACCAGATATTGCACATGCAGTGGGAGTTGTGAGAAGGTATATGAACAATCCAGGTAAAGAACATTGTGAGGAAGTAAAGTGGATTCTCAAGTATTTGAGAGGTACTGCTACTCATGCATTATGTTTTGGAGGTTCAGACATTGTTCTTCAGGGATATGTTGATTCATATATGGAAGGTGATAAAGAAAGCAGGAGGAGCACCACAGGGTATGTTTTTACTGTAGGTGGAACAACAATAAGTTGGATTTCGAAACTGCAAAAGGTTGTTTCACTTTCAACAACAGAAGCAGAGTATGTTGTTGCTACAGAGGCTAGTAAAGAAATGATTTGGTTAGAGATATTTCATATGATCTGTCTTGGAAGATGGACATTTGAAGTTGGAAAAGATACACACTAGCCAGAATCCTGCAGACATGTTAACTAAAGGAGTAACCAGGAGAAACTGAGTTCCTACTCAGTTTCAGTTGGTCTTCAAGAATGAAGGTGAAGATGAGAAATTTTTCAGGTCCAAGAAGGATCATAGTCTAGCAGATACAACAGCAATGGAATATTTGAGATTAGTATCCAAGTGGGATATTGTTGGTTGTGGAGCCTGATTATCTCCCTGATTCAGAGGTCTTTGTTTTCAGTCGTGTTTATACCCCATGAAGACTTGACAACCCGGAAGAATGTACACTCCTCCACGTGAGGGAGTGCAGGGGGGGTTACCCCCCCTGCGGGGACCAAGGGAAAGCGTGCCCTCGGCAGGGGTTCAGGGGTGAAGCCCCCGAAGGAAAAATTTCCTTGTAAATGTATATTGTAATTTCATATTAAAACTGGACCATTCATTATAAGGTCGCAGATCTGACGGTAGAAGTTATGTTAGGTTTTTTTTCCCTAGAAGGAAACCCTCTTTTATGACGGAAATGTATTGCAGCTATGTATTATTTCGAATATTGTATTATGAGTGAGAAGACTGTGAGAGAAAGAAGAGGAAGTTGCAGCGGATGTGTTGTAGGTTGTATCCCTTCATTTGCTGGATAATAATAAAGGAAGGACCTGGAAATTTCTCTGGTGGACGTAGCCCACACTGGGTGAACCATGTATATCTGTGTCTCTATTGTATTGTGTATCTTTTGTGTTTTATTTCCACATTGGTTTTATTTTAATGCTCTGCGATCATGTTTTTCTAAAAGAAAGAATATCGAAAAACATTATGGGCATTAAAATCATTCATGGGGTAAAAAGAATTAATCACTGTCGATTTTCCGATGATACGCTCTTAATAGGACGATCCTCCATTATTATAGCTACAAGGTTCAAAGAGGCTCTGGACACCTTCACTAGAACATTGGGAGGTCTTATAAACTACACCAAATGTCATATCTATGCCTGGAACACAAGTAACAAACACCTTGCATCTATTGCTAGGATTCAACAATTTGTGTATGAAGAAAAATGGAACTCTTTTAGGTATATAGTAATTCCCCTATGTCTTCATTCTCTCCCTTCATCGGCATGGAAACACACCTTGGATAATTTTAAAACAAAATTCCTCCAGTGGGGCACTTAGTGGCTCAATCTTGTTGCACGGGTAATACCAGTTAAATCGATGCTCTCATCCCTCCCTATCTTCTAGTTCTCTTCTCTTCTCTTCCCTTCCAGCATCAAATATATTATATCTCAAGAGATACACTACTTCTTATGGAACGGAGGAAAAAATAACCTCAAACGCTTCCACCTTGTGAACTAGAATATCATATAGGCCCCCAAACTCCATGGTTGCCTCAAAATTAGAGACCCTACTCTCTTTAACTTGGCCTTGGGAGAAAATTTGTTATGGAGACTCATCACAAGGAAGAAGGAATGGTGGAAAAAAGTTATTCTCTCCAAATACTTGTATGGCCCAAGGATTCGGTGCTTGGATGGTAAGCCTTCTAATGCTCATGGTTCTCAAATATGCCACCTCCTCAAAGAATCCATCCCTCTCTTGCAGAGCCAACTGACTTGGATCCCTAGTAATGGGAAATTGATCAATCTGTGTTCTGACAACATCATGGGAAACCCCCCCTCCTTCAACATCATTCTCTTCTTCCACTAAAATTATGGTTATTGGAACAAGGAAAATCCCCCTTGTATGACATATCTCTCTGGGATCGGTCGTTTGTTCAATGGAAGGGTTGGTATTTGGGTGATGTCCTTAATTTTCTATTGGATCAAGTCAACTCACTACTCATTTGGCTCCAGGGTTATGCCCCTCAACATGTAAATGTCAAAGACTCTCATGGATGGGGCTCACATGACTTCACTATTCGGAAAGGTTATGAATTTTTCCTTTCAAACACGGGCTTCCCACCTAGAGCCTCTTGGCGAAATTCTTTCTGGAACTTAGACAGACTGCCCAAAATCAACATATTTGGTTGGACTCTATCCCATGAGAAAATCCTCACTTGAGATAACTTGCAAAAATGAGGTATTCTCAGTCATCATGGGTGTGTCTTATGTTGTGCTCAAGAAACGTTATCTCGCCTTTTTCTAGAATGTCCTTTTTCCAAGTGTGTCTGGCAGGTGATTTTAAATGATATAAGTCATAGGGTGTTTTGACCCTCCTTAGTGGTCCACATGTTCAGTCGATGACTAACTATGTATCAAGGTTCCTTCCAAAACAAGGCTCTCTTCAAGTGGGTTTGGTTGGCACTACCCAAGTTTATCTACTGGAAAATTTTGATAGCTCGTAATAAATATCTCTTCTCTGATTTAATATCTCACCCTAAATCAGTGGAAGAGAAGGTTGTTTCTCTCCTATCATAATATATTAACTCTCTCTCCTTTAAGGCCCCCTTTCTCAGCATATAAAAACACGTGATTTTCACTAGATCGACCAATTTTCTCTGCACCAAGCCCCCTCTTCTACTCCTCTTCCCAGATCAAACTAGCAGTTTCACTTCTCATTACAGGACTTCACCTTGTGGCTTCTTTCCCAAACCTCTCATGTTTTGTGCTTTCATGGAGCCTCAAAAGGAAACCCCGAGGTGGCAGGTGTGGGAGGGTTTCTTTACAACCCTCGATGAATCATGGAACTTACCTATTTCTAGAGTCTAGGGGTAGCAACTAATAATCAAGCAGAATCCTACACCCTCATGCAAGGTTTAAGACAAGGTCCAAAAATGTACAATATATTATCAATCTTGGAGATTCCAAGAACACAATTAGACACATGAGGAAAGGATCTCTCCCTAAAGACTCACGCCTCAAAGCTATATTCCAAAGGATTAGATTGGAACTCCTGGATGGTCCCCAAGTGGATTTTCTTCCCTTCCTCTGGCACAATAACTCCATAGTGGATCAAGAGGATAATAAATCCATGAGTGAACAACAAGGAACCATCTCCATCAATGGATGCATATGTTCTCAACCAATCCCTTGGCACATCATCCCTCCCTTTCTCCATGGTTCTCCCATCCTCCCATGGCTCTTGTCTCTTTCATCAGCCAGCACTTGTTTCCTCTTGGTTTTCCACCTACAGTCTCTTATGCCCACTCCTCCCATGTGTGACCCCCCGCTTGGCTTCGCATTCCCCCGTGTCATCACATGCCTTCCATCGTCCTCCCTTGGGGGGATGTATGTCATGTTCACCATTTTTCTTCCCTTATATGTGTTATTCTCTAGCCTCCCACCCTTCTTCATAATTCCCCTCTATCTGGCTCAATGTACTTCGAGCTTCCCAGTAAGTGTGCTAGATTTCACCCCAATGGTGTTCAGCAGACTCAAGTGTGTCAAGTATCATTTCTTGAAGTGGATTTAGGTGCAGATGGGACAACCCATTTTGGAAATCCTTTCACTTGTTTTGTGGAGGCCATTTACTCCCCCTCCTCGAAAACATACTCAGCATGAAAATTTTCGGAGTCTAGGGGCAATTTCTAGTTATATTAGAGAGTGGTTTCACCCCTGCATTGGCTCAATTAATTGGAGCTGGACTATGCTCATGGAAATGGCACACAGGGACCGAATTGGTATGAAGGAATAGCTTACAATTTGGCTTGGGACATGGACGAGTTGCGAGACTCTATGAAATCCATGAAGATCATGATCAATGGGTTATCTTCTTAGATCATCACCAATATGGAGATACTCATCCGGCATCGCCAATCTCTACAACAACTGCAAGACGAATGTGGAGTGCTCTGTAATCATCTGGTCAAATTTATGGAATGCCCAAAGTGGAGTTTCTTCCCTTCTTCTGGCACAATAACTCCATAACAAATCAAGAGGCTAATAAATCTACGAGTGAAAAACAAGGAACCATATCCATCAATGGATTCATATGTGCTCAACCAATCCCTTAGCACATCATCCCTCCCTTTCTACATGGTTCTCCCCTCTTCCCATGGTTCTTATATCTTTCATCATCCACCACTTGTTGCATCTTGGTTTCCTACCTACAATCTCTTATAACCACTCCACCCACGTGTGACCCCTCTCTTGGCTTCGCATTCCCACATGTCATCACATGCCTTCCCCCATCCGCCCTTTGGGGGATGTACATCATGGTCATAATTTTTCTTCCCTTATATGTGTTATTCTCCAACCTCCTACCCTTCTTCATAATTCTCCTCTATCTGGCTCAATGTACTTCGAGCTTCCCAGTAGGTGTGCTAGATTTCACCTCGATAGTGTTGAGCAGGCTCTGTTGATTAATAGGGTTGGTTTTCATTGATGTCAACCCTTGAAGAAAGTTCGGTAGCAAATTCTGGTAGCACAAAGGTTTGGGTAATGGACCCAAGTTTGTTTGATGAATAATGGTATGAGTTTTGATATATTTGCAGGTAATACTATTCTAGATGGATAGTACATTTCATGCCATTTCTGGTGGTATGTGGAATGTCACATAACTCCTCACAGTTAGAGAGTTATGGTCATGTGAAGTTGGAGAACCCTCATGAGTCATCTAGAATCCCCAAAAGGTCAAAGTAGTCAAAGTGGTTGCAAAGAAGAAATTATTTAAATAACAAAGTAAAGTGATGAGTGTACTATAAGTGAAAGTGGATACAAAATAAATTATTTAAATAATAAAGTTAATGGAGAAATTACTAAGTGGACAAGTGGTTAGAAGTGGGTTAGCCCTAAAATAAGGAAAGTGGGTTAAGATGGTTAGAAGGTAATTTAAATAATAAAGTGAAGTGATGAGTGTGCTATAAGTCAAAGTGGATAGAAAAGAAATTATTTAAATAATAAAGTTAATGGAGAAATTACTAAGTGGACAAGTGGTTAGAAGTGGGTTAGCCCTAAAATAAGGAAAGTGGGTTAAGATGGTTAAAAGGTAACCCCTTGAGGAAGCTACATGAAAGTATAAATAAGAGGCAAGTCTCTCTCATTTTAATTACACTTGAGCATATTGAATAACTACAAGTGACTGAGGTAACCAAAGGATATCTAAGCCGAATTTCAGAGGGAAGGTGAAGAAAAGAAGGCCGAAATTCAAGGGAGGATAAATTCTTTTGATGATGCTTTCTAAGGTATGTTATTTACAGGTCATCTCACCATTTTCGCAATAACTTTTTTTCTAGAATGATTCAGACCGTGAAATTGGTAGGTCGTTGAGGAAACATATCCAAGTAGTTGTGATCAACATTTCCCCTTGTGGGTCATTTTATTTTTGGAGTTACACATCGTCGAAAATAGTGTTTGTGGCTAGTCCTGAAACTAGTCTAAAACAGGTGTTTCGGGTAAAAACATCATAAATTCTTCATAAAATATACCAATTTAGTAAGACTAAATGTATTGGTTAGAGTACAGTCGGTAGTATTCTATGTACCATTTTCAGATCCATACAGAAAATATTATGTGTGGAGCACGCTCTACAAGTTCGCTCTCTAGAATAATCCAGAATTCAACAAGGTATGCCATTTTTGCTATAACTCATTTTCTGAGAGGTTCCAAGTAGTGAAACCTTGAGGAATTGCATAAAATACACTGAAGAACATTGTGTACTATTTTCAGATCTTTATTCATTACAGGTACATAGTTATGATTATTTCAAGTTAGGGTTGTTGACTAATCCAAAATTAGTCACGTGAGACTAAAGTAAAGTTTGATGAAAATGTTATTCTCTTGTTGTTAAAGTTAAGGAAGGTTTGAGGTCCCATGGGATAGCACAATTGGTTAAGACGTGCGCATACTCTTCCAGTTTGGGGAGAGGTCACGAGTTCAAAACCTGTGTCCCTTGGGGCTGCGAAGCTTTATCACTCCCATATCAGCCACTATGTGGGGAAGTATCGGGGTGAGTTTCCAGCGCGGAACTTCCACCGTGGAAAAAAAAAAAAAGTTAAGGAAGGTTTGCAGGTATGTGATCATATACACTAGGTCTATTACAAAGTTACAAAACAGATTTGGATGATGAAATTGATGAGGGCTTTTGGTTGAGGTACATGTTGGGTACATGGTTGAGACAAGTAGTTGATGAGTTGGCACATACATGAGGCGTATAGTTGATGATGTTGGTAAATATTGATGAGTTATAGTTTATGTGTATTTGATGCATGATTGGTACATATTTGGTGCATGGTTGATGCACTCGTTGATGGTACAAGTTGAGGTACAGGTTGGTGCATGGTTGTTGCACTTGTTTATGGTACAAGTTGATTACAGGTTGTTTGGACAGGTTATAGTGACAGGTTATTTGTACAGGTTTGGTGCATGGTTGATGCATTTTTTATGGTACAGGTTGAGGTACATGTTGATGTATGGTACATTTTGGCACATGTTATTGGTACAGGTTTTTAAAAGTTGATTGGTACATGTTTACAGCAATATATCTCACAGTGACAGTGTGACAGTGGTTCCATCATTCTACTTCTACGTCAGAGCAGTTGGATGGGGTAAGGACAGGTGGTTGTAGCCACCTTCCGGTTGTAGTCGAAGAACATAGGGGGTTGTAGCCTCCTTCTAGTTGTATCCAGAGAATTGGGGAGTTGGATCTTCCCTCAGGTTGTAGCCTGAGAAACTAGGGGGTTGTAGCCTCCTTCTAGTTGTAGCCAGAGAATTGGGGAGTTGGAGCTTCTTTCAGGTTGTAGCCTGAGAAACTAGGGGGTTGGAGCCTCCTTCCAGTTGCAGAAGGAAAACAAAGGAAGTTGGTGCTTCCAATGAATGCAATTCTTAAAGACATATAAGAAAAAACATTATGTGGTTTTCTCCCACTTTGGGTTTCCACATAAAACACTAGTGTACTATGTATGTGTATGATTGCTCATTTGTTCATTGTTTATTTACTCTGCAACTATTGGATGATAATTCTACATTGATATAATACTTTCATTTTATGGTTAAAAATGATTAAATTTCTCTATTACTAATTCATCCCCCCTCTTAGTAATCCAACAATTGGTATCGGAGTTGGTTCCTTCAAGAAACAGTTTAACCACTGGAAGGAGATCATGGATTATTCTGAGAATGGAGTACCAATGTTTAATGGTCATAATGGTTTAAAGTATGAGATGTGGAGTAGAAGGACGAAAGTATTTTTATAGGAACAGGGACATTATATTTGACTATCAGTTGTTACAGGATATGATAGTTCAAAAATGGAAAAGACTGCAACCAAGAAGGAATTGAAGAAGAATAACAAAATAGCAATGGATTTCATCTAGGAAGGATTACCTAATCCGGTAAGAGAAAAGGTTGGTAAATGTTCATCAGCCAAATAACTTTGGGATAAGTTACATGACATATATTCTTCACCCATCGTAGATTCAGAAAATGTCAAAGAAGATGCAGATACAGATACAGATCAAGAAGAATTATGTTCACCATATCAAACAGATTCAGAATATAAAGAGTACATAATCACTAGAGGTATGTTGTTTTGTTTTAATTGTGAAAAACACGAGCATATTGAAATAGAATTCCATGAAGGAAGTGAGACAAAAAAACTAATTGAAAAGGAATACAATTATGAAGAAGAATTGACTAGTGCTTTAGATGAACTAAGAGAAGAAAATAAGTCACTCAAGAAAGAATTGATGAAACAAAAGGAAAGTGTTCACAGTTTTTAAGAAGCCCAAAAGGTCATCGAGAATTTAAGAACTCCGTTAGAAGAAGCCAAAAAGATCGAAGAAAATCTTGAATATCAAAAGCAGTATTTGGAAGCCAACATAACAGTACAAAAGGAAGAAGCAAAAATGAGAGAGAAGATATTGACAAATCATCTTAAGGAAATAACTAATGATCTAAACCAACTTGAGGCGGAGTTCGGTCAAGAAGAGAAAGGACTTGAAGAAGAAATAATCACATTAAAAAATCAGCTTGAAGAAGCGAAAAGAAAAGAAGAAGTCATGAAGTCTCATATAATGAAAAAAGAAGAAGAGGTTGAGAAGCTTGAAGAAGAAGTTGTCACATTGAGAATTAAAATCGTCAGGCTCAACCAGAACGTTAAAAAGACAGAAACATCCACATCAGTTATAGAGAATGAAGAGAAACACTCTAGGTTGCTAGAAAAGAAGAATGAAGAAAATAGAAAGAGTTATGCAGAAGTACTCAAAGGAAAGAATCATGGTCAACCATAATCTAAGAAAACTATTGAAGATACATCTTCAAGAAGACCATCCATGTTCAAGCCACAAAGAAGCTTCAATCATGATCATGATCAGTCAAGGCAGAAATTCATAAGGAATACACCACAAATAAGATCATCCACTCCCAAGGGTATGCAAATTTATTTTATGGTCATTGTTTTTATTGTAGTAATTTTGGACATAAGGATGCAGATTGTAGGGATTATAAAAGAAATGTTCAAGCAAGAAATGCATGTGTGGCCCCACGTGACATTGAATGTTACAAATGTCATAACTATGGACATGTAGCTAGTGATTGTATAAGCATAATCGATACTTCCATGAATGAGAACATTAATATCAGATATAAGAAAGTATGGATAAGAAAACACGAAGAACGGGTGAACAAATACCAAGTACCAAAGATCGCAAGATTGGAAATAAAACGAGATGAATAAAATTCTACAGAGAAAAAGAAAGATGTCAGATACAGAAAGGTTTGGAAAATAACTGAAAGAAAAGAAGGACAGTTAAATGAGGAACATGTTCAAGAGATTGTACTTTCAGGCATTGTAGTGAAAGATAAATCCACAGACAAAAAAAAAAAAAAAAGTCAAAGCTTAGAGAGATGATGAATCTACCAATGAAGATGATGATGAATACACATCAAAGCAGGAATTGTTCTGAGCCATCCGGCTTAGAGACTCCCAGGTAATATGAATATTAGATAGGGAGAGTCTATGCGATAGATGTGATAGGCCAAAGAACCGTCCTTCGAGCAACTTGCAGATTTTGAGAAGACAGATCCAAAGTAGTCAATTAATAGAAGTACAATCAGTTGTAGTAGTGAAGACTTCATGATAGTATAGTAATAAATGGGTCACCATTATGGATAGTTGTGCAGTAGAGTCTTGGACAGTATGGACAGAGATGGATTTGTAAGAACACTTAGCAGGTTTGGACATATATATGACAGTGGATGAGAGCATGGTTTCATAGATTGGTTAAGAGAGTGGTTCATAGACAAAAGAACATTATCATAATGGATGATATTTACACAGGAAATGACTCGAACAATGCTAATGTATTCCAAATTGACAGATATTCTTTGGACACAAGCAGTGCATACAACATTTCACATTCAAAAACAGAGAAATGATCATAAACAACAATGACAAAACTCCATACGAGCTATGGAAAGGAATACCAACAAATGTGAAGCACTTCAGAGTATTTGGAAGCAAATGCTACATCAATAGAGAAGAATGACACTTGGGAATTGGTTCCAAGACCAGAGAATAAGAATGTGATTGGCACAAAGTGGGTTTAATTCAGAAATAAATTGAATGAAGATGGACAGGTTACAAGGAATAAATCTAGATCTATATGTAAAGGATACGCACAGGTTGAAGGAATCGACTATGAAAAGACATTTTCCCCAATTGCCAGAATGGAAGCAATCCGATTTATTTTTAGCTTATGCATGCTCTAAGAATACTAAAGTGTATTAGATGGACGTGAAATCATCTTTTTTGAACGGGGAACTTGAAGAAGAAGTTTACATTTAACAACTAAAAGGATTTCAGTTGTCAGAGAACGTAGATTATGTGTGTAAATTGAAGAAGGCCTTGTATGGTCTAAAACAGGCTCCTAGAGCATAGTACTCTAGACTGGATAAATATCTATAGCAGGCATGGTTCAGAAAAGGAAGTCTGGACAATAACCTCTACATCAAGGTAACTCAAGTTGGTATTTTATTAATTGAAGTGTATATTGATGATATTATTTTTGGAAGTACTGATGACGGGTTAAGCCAGAAATTTGCAAAGGATATGCAGAATGAATTTGAAATGCCATTACTTAGAGAACTATCATTCTTTCTGGGTCTTCAAATACGTCAAAGCAACCAAGGCATTTTTATTTCTCAAACTAAGTATATCATATAAATGTTGAAGAGGTTCATAATAGAAGATTGCAAACCAGTTACCACTCTTATGCAAACCAATTGCAAGTTGAGAAAAGATGATGATTCAAAGTCTACAGACCAGAGGCAATATAGGTCAATGATTGGTATCTTACTATATGTGAAGAGGAATCAAATATCTCAAAGGAATCACACCAAGAATCACATGTATTAGCAGTGAAGAGGATTTTCAGATATCTCAAAGGAACAGAAGAGTTTGGATTATGGTATCCAAAAGGAAAGGATCTATCACTTATTGCCTACACAGATGCAGATTTGGCAGGTTGCATTGATGACCGATGAAGCACTAATGGAGCAGCGTTCTACTTGGGTGAGTGTTTAGTATCTTGGCTAAGAAAGAAAAAAACATCAGTATCGTTATCTACAGTCAAAGCAAAGTATATTGCAGTAGCAGGATGTTGTACTCAGGTTCTATGGATGAACCAAACTTTGACAGATATACAAGTTGAGTATTATGAGCCCATTCCAATCTATTGTGATAATACAAGCGCCATCAGTATCTCAAAGAACCCGATGATGCACTCCAAGACGAAGCACATTCCAATAAAGTATCACTTTCTACGAGAACAGGTTGCAGAGAAGAACATCAGAGTTTAATATGTGGACACAAAAGAACAAGTGGTAGACATCTTTTCAAAACTGCTTCCAAGGGAAGCCTTTGAGTATTTTTGCCAAAGACTCATAGTAATTTCTACTCTAAAATGAATGCTTATTTTATATGTCTTAGATTTACACGAGGAAGCCCCATAAAGAGGACATTTCTGGTCAGGAGATCAGTTTCAGGAAAAGTTCAGTCAAGGGGAGTATCCCCAATGATAGTTCAGTTAGGGGGAGCAGCCTCGGATGGAAAGGTACCTTTACCATTGATGAAAAAGGGGGAGAGATTTATCAGATGTAGAGCACAGAGGCATGGTTCCAGAGGGAGCGATGGTCACAGGGGGAGCATGAGTGATATGACTTCAGTATTGCATCAGAGTGTTGCCATCAATGCCCAAGGGGAAGATTTTTGATTAATTGGGTTGGTTTTCATTGATGTCAACCCTTGAAGAAAGTCTGGTAGCAAATTCTGATAGCACAAAGGTTTGAGTAATGGACCCAAGTTTATTTGATGAATAATGGTATGAGTTTTGATATATTTGCAAGTAAGTCTATTATAGATAGATAGTACATGTCATGTCATTTCCGGTGGTATGTGAAACGTCACATAACTCATCACAGTTAGATAGTTATGGCCATGTGAAGTTGGAGAACCCTCATGAGTCATCTAGAAGCCCCAAAAGGTCAAAGTAGTCAAAGTGGTTGCAAAGAAGAAATTATTTAAATAATAAAGTAAAGTGATGAGTGTACTGTAAGTCAAAGTGGATATAAAAGAAATTATTTAAATAATAAAGTTAATGGAGAAATTACTAAGTGGACAAGTGGTTAGAAGTGGGTTAGCCCTAAAATAAGGAAAGTGAGTTAAGATGATTATAATGTAATTTAAATAATAAAGTAAAGTGATGAGTGTACTATAAGTCAAAGTGGATACAAAATAAATTATTTAAATAATAAATTTAATGGATAAATTACTAAGTGGACAAGTGGTTAGAAGTGGGTTAGCCCTAAAATAAGGAAAGTGGGTTAAGATGGTTAAAAGGTAACCCCTTGAGGAAGCTACATGAAAGTATAAATAAGAGGCAAGGGTCTCTCATTTTAATTACACTTGACCATATTGAATATCTACAAGTGACTGAGGTAACCAAAGGATATCTAAGCCGAATTTCAGAGGGAAGGTGAAATAAAGAAGGCCGAAATTCAAGGGAGGATAAATTCTTTTGATGATGTTTTCTAAGGTATGTTATTTACAGGTCATCTCACCATTTTTCGCAATAACTTTTTTTCTAGAATGATTCAGACCATGAAATTGGGAGGTCGTTGAGGAAACATATCCAAGTAGCTGTGATAAAAATTTCACCTTGTGGGTCGTTGTATTTTTGGAGTTACACACCATGGAAAATAAGGTTTGTGGCTAGTCTTGAAACTAGTCTAAAACATTTGTTTCGAGTAAAAATATCATAACTTCTTCATAACATATCCTAATTCAGTAAGAAAAATGTATTGGTTAGAGTACGGTCTGTAGTATTTTGTGTACCATTTTCATATCCATACAACAAACATTATGTGCGGGGCACGCTCTACAAGTTCACTCTCTAGAATAATCCAGAATTCAACAAGGTATGCCATTTTTGCCATAACTCATTTTCTGAGAGGTTCCAAGTAGTGAAACCTGGAGGAATTGCATAAAAGACACTGAAGAACATTGTATACTATTTTCATATCTTCATTCATTACAGGTACATAGTTATTATTTTTTCAGGTTAGGGTTGTTAACTAATCCAAAATTAGTCATGTGAGACTAAAGTAAAGTTTGATGAAAATGCTAGTCTCTTGTTGTTAAAGTTAAGGAAGGATTGCAAGTATGTGATCATATACACCAGGTCTATTACAGAGTTACAAATCAGATTTGGATGATGAAATTGATGAAGGCTTTTGGTTGAGGTACATGTTGGGTACATGGTTGAGACAAGTAGTTGATGAGTTGGCACATACATGAGGTGTATAATTGATGATGTTGGTAGATATTGATGAGTTATAGTTTATGTGTATTTGATGCATTATTGGTAAATATTTGGTGCATGGTTGATGCACTCATTGATGGTACAGGTTGAGGTACTGGTCAGTGCATGGTTGATGCACTTGTTTATGGTACAGGTTGGTTACAGGTTGTTTGGACATGTTATTGTGACAGGTTATTTGTACAGGTTTGGTGCATGGTTGATGCATCTGTTTATGGTACAGGTTGATGTACAGGTTGATGTATGGTACATGTTGGCACAGGTTATTAGTACAGGTTGTTACAGGTTGATTGGTACAAGTTTACAGCAGTATATCTCACAATGATAGTGTGACAGTGGTTCCATCATTATACTTATACATCAGGGTGGTTGGACGTAGAAAGGATAGGTGGTTGTAGTCGAAGAATATAGGGGGTTGTGGCCTCCTTCTAGTTGTAGCCAGAGAATTGGGGAGTTGGAGCTTCACTCAGGTTGTTGCCTGAGAAACTAGGGGATTGTAGCTAGAGAATTGGGGAGTTCGAGCTTCCTTTAGGTTGTAGCCTGAGAAACTAGGGGGTTGGAGCCTCCTTCCAGTTGCAGCTAGAAAACAAAGGAAGTTGGTGCTTCCAATGAATGTAATTCTTAAAGATATATAAGAAAAAGCATTTTGTAGTTTTCTCCTGCTTTGGGTTTCCACGTAAAACAATGATGTATTGTATATGTGTATGATTGCTCATTTGTTCATTATTTATTTACTCTGCAACTATGGGATGATAATGCTACATTGATATAACACTTGCATTTTATGGTAAAAAATTATTAAATTGCTCTATTATTGATTCACCCCCCNCTCTCAGTTATCCAACAGCCTCATGTGCCTTAAGTATCATTTCTTGAAGTGGCTTCAAGTGCATATGGGACAACTCATTTTGGACATCCTTTCACTCTTTTGGTGGAGGATATTTACTCCCCTCCTCGACAACATTCTCAGCATGAAAATTTTCGAAGTCTAGGGGAAATTTCTAGTTATCTTAGAGAGTGGTTTCACCCCTGTGTTGGCTCAATTAATTGGAACTGGACTTTGCTCGGGCAAATGGCACACAGAGACCGAATTGGTATGAAGGAATAGATTAACAATTTGGCTCAGAACATGAACGAGTTGCGAGACTCTATGCAATCCATGCAGATCAAACTTAATGGATTATCTTCTTAGATCATCACCAATATAGAGATACTCATCCAGCATCACCAATATCTACAACAACTGCAAGACGAATGTGGAGCACTATGTAATCATCTGGTCAAATTTTTGGAACGCCCACATCAGCCTCATG
>ML792891.1:103578-117482 GCA_009831015.1 Picea engelmannii | reverse complement strand
GAATGAAGAATATGTATTTTGAAAAATTCTCTCAAGATCTTCTAGACTATGTCAACACATATTAAAACATGACATCATTGATACACACTTTTGCTTAGAGACTTAACAAATATTACTTATTAAAATTTTAACAAATATTACTCATTAAAATTTTGCTTTCAAACTTAATAAACATTATTCATTGAAATTTTGCTAAAAAAGTAATGGCACGTTGGACATTGCAAAACTATGAAACTTTCATCAAGTGTACTCATCTCGTTGATTTGGCAAACAATTTGTCATTCCTTTTTATCAAATTAAAGAAAATAAATGTTAGAAAAATGAAGACACGTCACTGTACATAGCATTTAATAATAAATATTAAATATCTTTGATTCTTTTTGTTTTTTCTTTGAATGGGACATGTCCATAGTAGATACCATCTCCTTTATTTGGTCTTCTTTTCCCGTCTCTTTCAATTGACTCTTTACACATAGAAATTTTCATTTTAATTACAAGCCATGTGGTTGCATGCCTTTCAAATCATTTCTCTATAGAAAAGAAGTTAAGTGATGTAAATGTGTAGGTTGTTGAGAAGTTATATTTATTTATCATCTTATAAAATTACCAATATATTTAGTACCTACCATTTGTTAGGTGTAATAAGGTGTGATTACAATAGTAGTATTCAAGAGGAGTGAGTAGCACTGGCACAAGAAACTTAGTGATGTTGATGGGTGGGTTGTTTTAAATGTTTTTTTATTGACATATTGTAAATATTTGTTGTTGATGTTTATAGTGTTGTTTATTGCTTGGTATCATTAGATATGTTTACTAAGTTCTATTTACATATTAATATTTATTAGTTGAAATGGTAAATGTTTGAATATAATGATCTCAATGATTTTAAATAATTATAGTTACCTAATCTAAACAATAATTGATGAAAGTATTAATTAATGTAAAAAGTGTGTAGTTTGTTTTGTATTAAGAAATTTCAAAGTTATAAAGATAATTATGAATATGAAACTTAGTTGATAATATAAATATTTACAATTGAGATAAAGATATGGCATTAAAATCGAGGAAAATATGTGATAGACAATTGAAGAGTATGAAAAGATTGAGAAATCTTGTATGTCAAAGTTTTGAAAAGAATTATGAAGCAAAATCTTGTTTATTAGATAATTATTGAAAGAAAATATCTAGGAGATTATACAAATGCATTAAGATTTGCTTACAAAAATGATCAACTTTCCATTACTATCTTGAATGACGGTTCACATTCCATATTGGTTTTGGGCGATAGTGGACATTTCATAATGGTCTTGGGCAACGACGGGCATTCTTGATTGTAGGCATGCACACCAAATTCCTAAATGAGCGCAAGAAACTTGTTGCATAATCTATAGAGCTAAGTGCACATGATGTGGTATGTGCCAAATGTTGGAGAGGTTTTGGGGTATTGCCTCTTGGACCTTACCAAGGGCACTGCCCCTTGAACTTGGTCGGTATTATTGATGTGTGGGGCATAAGGGTTGGCACACACCATTGAGAAGGCTAATGTGGTCCATGTGAATTTATACATGTATGTGCTTAGGTCATTATTACGTGACTATGACACTTGAAACCCACCTCTAATGAATTGTCCACTTTATTGCCAGTGCAAAACAAATGTTGATGCATGTGGATTGATTGAGCATATAAATTTCTTGGTGCACAAGCTTTGAAGCTAGGCATTAGTCCTTGGACACTCTAAGCATTAGTATTCCTAGTGCCTAAGACTCTTAAGTGGGGTGTCTAATCTAGTAGTGAGCTTCCCTCTAGTGATTGAGATTTGATGATATCAAAAGATGAGAGTTCTCATAGACCCAAAACTCTAATCAAATACTTGTTGATTTGGGTGAATTCAGAATTTGACAAACCCTTACAATTAAAAGGATTGTTTCATCATACATAGATTTTAGATTACGGTAAAGTTCTATTTATTCTTGAGATTTCTATTAGATCTTTATCAAAGTTATAATCAAAAGAATATATATATATATTACAAGATTAACTTTCTTTATTATAGGATGTAAGAATTGATAATTATTACTTTAAAAAAACTAAAATAATTAATACACCAATGTCCACATATGGTGAATTCCCCATTTATTTTGTTAGGGCACAAACTCATGATGATGTAAATGAGTTGGTTGAGCAAATAGGTCGCTTAACTTAAGATGCAAAGAAGAGTACAATGAGTGAATAATAAGTGGTGGGTGATCTAACTAGAGAGTGGTTAAGGTAAAAAGATATGGACAAAGTGTTACTTTTATCTGCAAATAGAAAGCCCATCCAACTATCCAAGTGTGTCCACATGATTTTGCAAGGAAGATTTGAGATATGACTTCATGGACGATTCCATAAGCCAAACCAACAATCAAACGGTGTCCACATAATTCTTTTGTAAAAAGTTGAGGTGTGAATTCATCCATTCTTCCAGGGCCATCCAATTTGTTTTGAAAAGAAGTTCCTAGTGACCATGGTCCTACGTATCCGAGATATCACTATTTGTCCTTCTTGAATGATGCATAGCCATGGTAAAAAAAAACCTAGAAAATTATTAATTTAAATAAAAAAGGCACAAAGGTTGGAAACATTAGGATTATACTTGACTTCTTGTGTATGTTTTTATTTTTTGAAATGCGAGAAAAAATTTAAGAAAAAGACAGCAATAAATGCCCATTGGAACTCGCACGAGGCATGCAATTTTTTATTACCAGAAATAACATTTTATAATGCAGTCAAACATCGAAATCTTTGACCGGGGCCACGTTCCCTTTCCACTTAATGCGGTCAAAGAAAAGATCCGGTCAACGAAAACAGACGGACGGTCCCGATCGCCGCTACATGGACGGTCTAAATGACACCACGTACGCTCCTCTAAGACATCCCACTATCTCTCGCTCTCTTCTCTCAGATAATTTCATCGACTGTGCGGGGGGAGCGGAAGTGCAGAGCCTGCGGGTCAGTAGCAGATTCAGCGTCAATTTGTGCGAAATGACGCAGAGCAAATGGCGTCAAATGCTGTAGAAACAGGCGAGAATTTGACCGAAGACTGCTAGGATTATTGGGCATTGATTTTTTTTCTTTTTTTTTTTACGGCCATGGAAGGTTCAGAGTCACCGGATGGAAACAGCAGCGATCATGGCAGAGGCAGCAGAACGAGCGCCGGGCAAAATCTGGGCATCAACAAGTTTCATTCAGGCAAGATCAGCAAGGTGGTGAAGCGCAACGTAATTCCGGCGGCGCCAAAGCAGCATACGCCTGTTTATACCATTGACAAGAATGATTTTCGCAACGTCGTGCAGAAGCTTACGGGCTCCCCAGCCTCCGCCTCTCCTCCTCCGCCTCCGCCGCCTCCGCCGCAGCAGGCAGAGGTTCCGTCAAATCCCGTTCAACCCACCAGCCCGAAGGGTTCGAATCCCCGCCTGCAGAAAATAAGGCCTCCTCCATTGCAGCCCGTGTTCTCCTTCGATAAACTTGTGCCAAATCTGGCGGCCCTGACTACCATTTCGTTCCCCACCTCTCACCAATATATCAGCCCCGCTAAAACCGCCACCGTTACTAATCCTACCGCTAATGTTAGCAATCCCAGCAACAGCCGTTTCCAGA
Organism: Picea engelmannii; assembly: GCA_009831015.1. NCBI lineage: Eukaryota > Viridiplantae > Streptophyta > Pinopsida > Pinales > Pinaceae > Picea > Picea engelmannii. Next base: position 113,843 of record ML792891.1, on the reverse strand, counting down.
CGCCGTCGCAGACGTTTTACAGACCCCCAGACTCTGTCTGGGCCGAGTCCCTGCAGCGCCCCGTGCGCCCTCGCCCCTCCATGGCTCAGCCCTCGCCGCCCGGATTCAATCCTCAGTACAACAGCTCGGTTCCGTCTCAGTGGCCCGGAGCCGTTGCTCCATCTCAGATGATGCCGTCGCGTCAGTTGCAGCTACAGTCGGCTCCTCCGTTGCCGTCACCGGGTTCCCAGTTTTCGTTGCCTCCGTTCTCGCCCAGTGCTCTATTTCCGCTTTCTCCATCGGCACACTTCGGGTTTCCAGGCGGTATCGGTGCTCTGCCGCTGCCTCCGTCGCCAGGATCGTTGCTCCCGCTGTCACCACGGTTTCCCTTCACTTCATTCTAGTGGTCTTTTTCTCTCTCTCATTTTACATTTTGCACTTTTTCTGTATATAAAGTGCACCCTTTCAATATACATAAAAGCCATATTTCTGTTTTAATTTTCTCTTATTCTTTGTAAGGCATAAACAAAATGGTCAATTTGGCTATGGTTTAGCAAAATGGTCAATTGGAATGTGGCTGTAGTTTGCTGATAAATTTAGTCTTCTATCAAAATGTACAATTGGGGTGTCGTATAGTGATAAATTTAGTCAAATGTAAAATTGGGGTGTGGTTTAGTTATAAATTTAGTCTTTTTATAAGAGTTAGCAAAATGGACCATTGAGATGTGGTTTAGTGGTAAATTTAATTATCTTGGTTTTAATTGAAAATCTTAATAAAGAATTGAATCCACTCCAATCAAAAACAAAATGCAGAGTTTCTATCAAAAATTAAGGGATTGGTTACATTTTGATTATTTGTCATTAAAAATAAACATGTTGCAAAGTATGATTAATTGATTACATTTTGATTATTTGTCATTAAGAATAAATATGTTGCAAAGTATGATTCAACTTTCTATCGAAGAATAATAACTTTCTCTCACAATTATTCCAATTACATCAAAATGTTGTAAAGGCTACTCAATTGTATCAAAAGAATAACAACTTTTTATGAGAACTATTGTAATTACATCAAAATGTTGTAAAGAACTTTTTTGGTTTTTTCATGCTACTTAATATTATATTCAAAAAGTTTATACTTAATATTATATTCAAAAAGTTTATATATAAGGTTACGGCTAAGCCAAATATCAAATTGGTGTATGAGACCCCTTATTTAAGGGACAAGGAATCTCTCCACGTAACTATTTAAATGCTAAGATTTATAGAGATATATATACCCTATCCCCCTCTGGATTTGAACATGTAACCTCCAAAGAGAAAACATATATTCTTAACCATTATATATATAACCAAGTGATTGTAAGCTGGAAACTTTGGAGGAGGAACTCAGGGTGGTTTACTCGTGTTTGACGAGAGATGGGATGAACACTACTACAGATTGTCATTTGAAATCCTTGAAGGCAGAGCGTAATCGAATCCTTTTACTTGAAGAGGATTACTGGAGACAAAAGAGTCGAGCAATCTGGCTGAAGTGTGGGGATCGGAATACAAAAAAAATTCACAAATTTGCCAGTGCTAGAAGGAACCAGAAACATATATGGGAGATAACGGATGAATCTGGTTAGAACCATAGAGGACAAGAGGCACTTAAAAAAGAGGCCACTAGATATTTTAAAAAGATGTTCGAAGCGGACCCACCTACTTCACCGGTGGAACAAGTGAACATAACCAGGTTATTCCCTCGTTTTGTCTCTGTGGAAGATTGTGTGCTCATTGATCGACCAGCCACGAAGCAGGAACTCTAGGATATCTTAAAACTATTTGCTAAAGATAAAAGTCCAGGACCGGACGACTGGACAGTCGAGTTTTTCACTCAATTTTTTGAAGTTGTAGGTGATGAATTGTTGGAACTTGTTGAAGATTCTAGAACCAAAGGTAAGATACAAAGCTCACTAAATTCTACCTTCCTAGCGTTGATTCCAAAGGAGAATAATCCTCAGAACTTTGGGGATTTCATACCCATTGCACTATGTAACTTATGTTATAAGTGTTGATATTATGGTAGCTACGGGAGGTATTTATCTCCACGTGTAAACCTAACGAGAATAGAATATTCTAGGAAGCAAGAAGAAACCCTAATTAGTTGGCTAATAACCCTAGAAGACAAGTCGGCTCGAGAGGATAACTTGTATTAGGTTATTAGCCTCCAAGAGAAGAAGTCGGCTAAAGGAAATATTATATACCAAGTAAATAGGCACCCAGAATGAGAAGTCGGCCCAAGCAGTTTGCCAGATTTAGTATAAATACAGGAGGCCAGTCTTCATTCTGGCAGGCATTCTCAGAACTGCAGAAGCAGCACTTGTGCGCACTGCAATTGGCCAGTTTGTGCGCAAGTTTGGAGGAGAGTTGTCGTTGCAGTTGCTGCAGCTAGCAGGTTTCGATTTTGGCTTGGACTATCTCTTGGTTATGGTTTAGATTCTTTGATCATCTCTTGTTTGGTGCATTATCCTTGGAGAAAGGTGTGCCACCCTTTGTTTGGCTATCTAGCCTAGGGTTTTCCCCTTTGTTTGGCTATCTAGCCTAGGGTTTTCTTCCGGAATGATTCTCTGTCAAGGTTAAGGTGCTCAGGGGTGGCTTCGACCTATGGTTGGGTGACAATAGTGATATTGTCTATGGTTAAACGAGCACATCCATTAGATTCTAACAGGTTATGGGCCCACACCTCCTTCATTAAGTTAACCACTAGAAGGGAGCATAGCCATAAGGATATTAAGCTCGTTGAAGAACTGTCGCTAGGGTTTCTAGCAGGAGCAGTTACCAAAGCATTGTCACTAGGGTTACTAGAAGGTGCAGAAACCCTAACCCTCTCGTTGAGGCACCTTAAGTGAAGGGATTGACATGATTTCCAGATAGACTAGTGCACCCTAGCCTAGCGCATCTCCTGGTACTCCCAGCAAGCAAAAACATCAAGTTTGAGTTTTTGGTCAAATCTAGGGTTGACCCAGTGAAGGCAACCATGACTTACTCTATGAAGTCAGAAAACAAGTTAGATGGGACTTCTAACTTTAGAGCGTGGAAGACAAGGATTGACCTCATCCTTGCGAAGAATAAAGTGTTGGATATCGTGAAAGGAAGGATCGTGGAACCAGAGTTTGAAGAAGGAAAAGAGAAGGAACCGTAGAACGTTGCAGTTATGGAGAAGTTCAAAGACAGTGATGTCAATGTCATGAGTATCATAGTGGACTCTATAAAAGACCACTTTATACCCTACATCTCCCATCTTGACTCATCTAAGAAGATGTATGATGCCTTAACAAACCTCTTCTTGGTCAGAAACATTGGACAAGTAATGAGTCTGAAGAATGAGCTCTGTGACATGAAGAGGAATGATGATGACAACATAACATCATTCTTTGTTAGGATCTCTCAATTAAGAGATCAACTACAAGCTATTGAAGAGATCATCTCAGAGAAGGAACTGGTAAATATAGTACTCAACGGTCTTCCCGAGACATGGGATGCATTTGCCACAAGTATGAACATAAGGAAGGAGTATCCTACATTCGAAGAACTTTGGACTTGTTGTGCACAAGAAGAATCAAGGATTAGTGCAAAAGAGAAACCTCAAAAGAAATACGATGATCAAGCCTTCACAGCAAAATTCAAGAATTTCATAAACAAAAGGAAGTTTGGTTCAAGGAAGAAGCCAAATCAAGAGAAATATATGTCAGAAATACAATGCTTCAACTGTCGAAAGTATGGTCACTACAAGAATCATTGTCCCAAGCTGAAGAAAAGGAAGGAGACACACGAAGCATTAGTTGTCGAAGAAAAGGAACCTTCAAAGAAGATTAAGCAGGATGAAACGTACTTCTTCTTCTAAGACAAGGTAAACAACACTCTTCATAGTTCTTGTACGTACCATGTTTTATGTACGTATCTTGCACATCATATTTCTTAGAAGATAATATGTTCAAAGAGAAACTATACTTATGGAAGAACAACAAGTTAAGGATTGCTACAAGTCAGACAATACACATGAAAGGATGAAGTACATCAACAACCCATGCTAACAATTCATGTGGAAGTTATTATCAGAATCAATCTTGAAGAAACCTAGAAGAAGTAAAGACAGAAAGAAGTCAACAATCAAGAGGAAATTGGAAAAAGATTTGTGACACTTTGTAGAAGGCAATAAGGATGCAGACGGAAGCGTGGACTCTCCTAGATGGAGGGAGCCGATTATATTATCAAAAGAAGAACATGCATTCATGCATGAAGCAAGGATTAGGAGGGAGCTAATCCTAAATTATATGATCCATTGAAGATGATGAAGTATCTATCCATGGTAGCAACCATGAAAAGCAACACATGTTCAGTGTGACTTCAGAAGAAGTCTTCTTCGAAAATAAGCCTTAAAGTAATCCCTAGTCGTCCATCCACATCCATGATCCTATGATGAAAGAAAGAAGTTGGAATCTTCAGAGCATGGAATCTATAGAAAACTCCATGAACTCAAGAGCTAAAGAGAAACAGGAGGAAGAACATGAAGATTCCAAGAGAGAAAGAAAAGACGGAACAACCAGTCGGTGTATCAAGAATCACAAGACTATCAGCCTGATATGAACTCACTAAAAGCAATCAAGCAGAGGAACTGAAAGTTGTGATGAAGAACAGTGTATGGAAGACTTATGAATGAAAGCATTGCAAGATCCATAACTAGAGGTTCTCCCATATGGAGGGAGAAGACTGTGATGATTGCTTGTAAACCAGACATACCTCTACATGAGCCAGTGTATCGTCTGAAATATCCATAGGTTGGAGTTTACATGTAGAGCAACCTCAAAGGCTTTGAGGTATACCAGAAAGAGACCCTTGTATGTAGATGGAAGAAGATCTTGTATGGATTCAAACAACTTGGTGCAGAGCCTTAAATGCACAACAGAAGCGTGGTGAAAAGATTTCTATAACAGAGATATTGTATCAGAATGGTTACTCATAAATCCAGGATGATGGATTGCTAATCCATGACAAACTCTCATAGATATGTTCCAGTTTGAGCCCTGCCACGATGTTATGAGCTAGCAGGAAACAAAAGATGAATCCAACAAGGATATACTACATTGATTAGAGCTATATGAAGCCTTCAAAGAAAACTAGTGTTCCAGAAAGACCGAAGTACATTGAGATCAAGCATTACACTCTACGTGATGAAGTCCAGAAAAGAGAAAGTGGTTATCCAATATATATCTCCACAGATGAGCAGATAAGCAGATATTTTGGTGAAGCCTCTCTCCAAAATGAAAAAGTTTGTGTACTCGAGTTGGAGCTCGTGGAGACGACTTCCGTATTGAAAAAGGAAGAGATGACTCCCAGGTTGGGAGGAAGCACTGATGTGTTATTGATTCATGGACAATCATTTTTCAAGTTCGAAAAATGGTCCAAGATGAGCAGTTCCTTTCCAGTTCGGAAAATGGTCCAGATCGAACGGTCATTTTCGTAATGAAAATGGTTCGATGGATTGTTGATGTACCATAGACAGCGATTCCCCTTGTGGTTAACATAGGGAATGTTCTAGGACAGTCTCTCTTCTTGACGGTCACTCTTAGTAGTGGTCAAGAAGACTGGTACGCCTCGCCGGACAATCATTCTTTCGAAGCTCACAGTTATGAGCAGTTTCGAAGAATGGTCTGTTTTGGAGGTTGGTGCAGGATAGACATTTCCTTTGGAAATGGTCTGGATAGTCATTCCCTAGGGCAGATTCATTCTCTTCGGGATGCACTTTGTTTAGTGTCGGAGGAATGGCCCAGATAGGTGAATGGTCCAGGTTCAACAATCAGGGACAAGCATTCCCTAGGGCAGATTCATTCTCTCCAGGTTGCACTTTGTTTAGTGTCATAGGAATGGTCTGGATAGGGAATGGTCCAGGCTCAGAAATTGGGACAGTTATTCTTCCTTGCTTGAGAAGAATAGTTCAGATAGCTCATCATTGATGTTTTACCTTATGAGGGCAAATGCTCTTCTAGATCTCACAGATGTGAGTGGAAGAATGGGCCAGATGACTCAGTTTATATCATAACAATGTTTTATGTGCAAGTTGATATCAGATGATATGATTGTTATGGAGACTGTATGTCTCCGGACCGTAGATGTATACTATTGTGGTGGATGTGTTCCACTGATTGTGATTATATGTCATTGATCAAGTGTTTGTGTGCTACTTGGTGTGGTAGTGTACCACTGGATAGTAGTTGTGTACTACTATGGATAGACACAGTTGTGTTACATTGAATGGCATTGTTCTGATTGCCTTGAAGACTATCAGTAGTGTTGGAAAATGTTTAATCAACTAGATGGATGATCAATGGACAGAGATTTCCCAGACGGAAAATGGTCCAAGACATTTATTCTTCCAGGACATATGTTCAGATTAGAAGAATGGTTCTTGTGTCACTATGTGGAGTGAGTGACTTATCTAGCATCATGTATGATTACTCAGATGGAGTATGGTTTCGAGAGATGATGCAACTAATGACATTGATAGTGATGATGGTGCTCATGATCTAGTCATGAGATAGTCTATATGACTATGTTAATGCTACCAGGTGAATGGTATGTTTGTTCTCAAGACCATTACCTTCAATACCTCCCTAGCTAGGAGGGAGTGTTGATATTATGGTAGTTGCGGGAGGTATTTACCTCCACGTGTAAACCTGATGAGAATAAAATATTCCGGGAAGCAAGAAGAAACCCTAATTAGTTGGCTAATAACCCTAGAAGACAAGTCGGCTCAAGAGGATAACTTGTATTAGGTTATTAGCCTCCAAGAGAAGAAGTCGGCTAAAGGAAATATTATATATTAAGTAAATAAGCACCCAGAATGAGAAGTCGGCCCAGGCAGTTTGCCAAATTTAGTATAAATATAGGAGGCCAGTCTTCATTCTGGCAGGCATTCTTAGAACTGCAGAAGCAGCGCTTGTGCGCACTGCAGTTGGCCAGTTTGTGCGCAAGTTTGGAGGAGAGTTGTCGTTGCAGCTATTGCAGCTAGCAAATTTCGGTTTTGGCTTGGACTATCTCTTGGTTATGGTTTGGACTCTCTGATCATCTCTTGCTTGGTGCACTATCCTTGGAGAAAGGTGTGCCACCCTTTGTTTGGCTATCTAGCCTAGGGTTTGCTTCTGGAATGATTCTTTGTCAAGGTTAAGGTGCTCAGGGGTGGCTTCGGCCTATGGTTGGGTGACAATAGTGATATTGTCTATGGTTAAACGAGCACATCCATTAGATTCTAACAATAAGTTGATATCCAAGGTGATTGCTAATATAATCAAACCTATCCTCTCGAGTGCATTGTCGAGCGAACAACTTGGTTTTTTGAAGGGTAGGCAGATCTTGGACGCCATTGGGACGGCGCAAGAATGTTTACACAGCATCAAAGCAAAAAAACAAAAAACACTTATACTAAAGCTGGATTTTAAAAAAGCATATGACTATGTAAGTTGGGATTTCCTGCGTCTAATACTTGTATAAACAGGATTCAGTATCTCTTCTATAAACTGGATTATGAGTTGTGTTGTTAGTGCTTCCTTTGTTGTTCTAATAAATGGTGAGACTTCCCCATTTTTTCATAGTGAACATGGACTACGTCAAGGGTGCCCCCTCTCGCCCTTGTTGTTCATCCTTATTATGGAAAGCATTAGTTTATTACTGAAGAAAGGACAAGCGGAGGGATGCTTGACTAGGGTCAAGGTCTCTAAGGTATTAAAAATTCTACATCTTATATTTGTCGATGATGTTCTTATCATGACAAAGGCATCTATTGAAGAGTGGTTGGTGATTAAAACATTAATGGAACATTTATGTTGTGCCTCGGGATTAAAAGTAAATCTTAATAAATCTACATTCCATCACTCAGGGATACAAAGTGAAGCTCTGGAGAGATATAAGGAAATATTCTCATACAATTTCATGGAGTTGTCTGTGGGTTTTAGATATTTGGGGTATTTCATAAAAGTTTAGAAAACTTCTTTCAAAGACTAGAGATGGCTTATCATAAAGTTTGAAAATATGATTAGACATTGGTGTAACCGTTGGTTATCACTTGGAGGTCGATGTACTCTAGCAAAGGCGGTTTTGGAAACTCAATCTGCATATTGGATGGCCCTTGCGGCAGTCTCAGTTTATGTCCTCACAAAGATTCGAAAAGTTATCTTTGACTTTCTTTGGATGGGTGGTGGAAAAGAACATGGTATACATCTCTGCAGTTGGGAGATAATTGCAAAGTCGAAACACTTAGGTGGTTGTGGTCTAAGGAACCTCTTCATATTCAACCATGCATTAGTTGCAAACTCCTTATGGTGTGTTCTGATGAAAGATGGGATATGGCATCAGGTGATAAAAGACAAATACCTTCCATACAACTCAGTGGATGCATCGCTTAGAACGGCTACGTTTCTACAACCCTTGACCTCGTAGATATGGAAAAACTTGATGAAATCATTGCCTCTCATTACACATTGGATAAGTTGGAAGCCTGGGAATGGTTATTCTATACTAATCGGCTTGGACAAGATCTTGGGCATTGGAAATTCTTCATTACTTTCATGGGATCTTTTGTTGGCACTAAAAAATAAAAATATCCGTTACCTGTATCAAGCTAAGGCACTGTCCTCCCGGGGTTTCATTACAAATCTGTGGAGAAACAGCAAGGAGATGGAACTTTCGGGACTCGTGGCTACTTAATGGCATTCTTTTGTCAAGGTGCTTATTGACTCAGGTGCCCACCTACAGACTGAAGAAGATACTTTAATCTGGACTGGTGGTGACCAGCCGGGTTTTCTCATGGTAAAAAATGTATATAACACCATGGAAAAAACAATTTGGCCACAGCAAACAGCAGGGTGGCGGAGACAGATGTGGTCTTGGGATCTATCTTACAAGTTCAAACTTTTCCTTTAGTTGGCTTTGGAGAACAAAATCCTAACTTGGGATACATTGCAGAAAAGAGGATGGGAAGGATCGAGCATCTACCCACTATGTTGCAGGGACGAGGAGACTGTTTTACACTTATTTGTAAACTGCCCTTTCACACTCCACCTGTGGAAGTTTTTATTTACTGTTTTTAGTCTTGCTTCTCCTTGGGGAGGTATCTCTTTAACAAATTGTTATGAAAATTGGCTGCAATTAGAAAAAATCTATATTACACTTCCAACAATGGCCTGTTGGTATATATGGTTGGAAAGAAACAGTCGTATCTTTTAAAATTGCACTCCTACAGTACAGGGAGTTAGCATCAAAATCAAAGGGATGGTAAAAATATACAGTGGATAGTGTTTACAAAAAAGAGATTGCAAGAGAATCAAGAAGACACATGTCTTTACTTTGGCATCCAGTTGTTGGTTTGATGGTGTTGCGCAAGAAAATGGTATCCTAAGTGGGGTTGGGGGTATCATTAAGATCTCAGGAAATATTATTTATAGGCGGACTTACAACTATGGCATGGGCACAAATACTAGGGCGAAGCTACTTGGGATGTGGGCCACCTTATCTTTAGCACATCGGTTGGATATAGATCGGCTACATGTTCTGGGGGATTCAAAGATTGTGATAGATTGGTTAAACTACCATAGCAACTTACAAGTATCTTCTCTTATGGGCTGGATGGATAAGATCTGGGATATTATATCATTTTTCAACATCATTAGATTTGATCATATCTACAGGGAAGAAAATGTGGAAGCAGATGTACTATCAAAAAAAGCACTCGAGGTTCCAGAAGGGAGGATCCATTACAACAAATGGCATAATGGTCACGAGGCCCCCCCACTATCTTTGCGTCTTTACCTATGATCTAGATATTACAGCAGGGATGTCTATGTTATTATTTTGAGATCTGGAATTCTCTTTTTGTGCTTCTCATAAGTCACCATGGACTTACTTTTTTGGTATTCTGGTTGGCTATTTTGTTGAGTATGTCTATATGTAACTAGTACTTTTGTAAGACTACAGGCTAGGTCTATGTGATCTGTTGGAAAAGGATATGTTTATGTGGTATGTGTCTACCACTTGAAGATGGTTGTAATAGCACAATTTTGTACTTTTTTATGAGAGCAATATATATAAATATATTGAGAAATTTTACGCCAAAAAAAAATGATTGTAAACCAGAGCTGAAATTAAAGTTTGAATCTCTTGTTCCCCTTAGGATTAGGCCTATAATCAGAAAAGAATATTTATAAGATATAACTAGCAACGATTTTGATGCACTAAACCACAAGAAAGAAATT
>ML792891.1:86414-103465 GCA_009831015.1 Picea engelmannii | reverse complement strand
GTAAATTCGACCTATTATACCAAAGTATCTAATATCTAAAAGTTAACATTTCATTTACATAAATTAAGTGTGTTCCAGTACAAAATTAAAAAATTATATTATATTTTTTTAATTTTTATAAAATGGCATTTTTATATTCAATGTTTTAAATATATTATTTAAATTTAATAGTTAACATTTCATTTACATAAATTAAGTAAATTAAGTGTGTTCCAATCCAAAATTAAAAAAATATATTATATTTTTTTAATTTTTATAAAATGGCATTTTTATATCCAATGTTTTAAATATATTATTTAAATTTAATAGAAATATTCTACTAAAATCTAGAGTTATTACTTTATAAGACTTATTTTATGGGTAGGTTTCATTTTGGCAATTTTGACTCTATAATTTTATAGAGTTTATTTAATGATTCTTTTTAAGGTTCAAACTTTGTGATTCTAACTCTAAACTTTTAGACATTGTTTTATATTTCAAGAATTTTATAATATGGTCAAGATTATCTCAGTCATAGTTTGTATGTGGAAGTTAGGCTTCCCACAAATTGACCTTTCATGTTGACCACCATAGTATCAAGTGGATGCCACATAAACTTCCATTAATTATACATGGGTAGCTAGTCACATGTGAACTTTCAAGAGGATTCTAGAGAGTCCAAAACACTAACATTAATTGTCGATTAAGGCATGTAAAAACCCTAACCCTAATCCTAAAGAACTATCTCACTATGTTAAACACTAAGCCTTTAAGAAAAAAAAGACAAGTCGTTCCATAGGAGAGCAAAGCACTGAGTGGGAACTCCATACTACCCACTATATCCATGGGAACTCCATACTGAGTGCCTTTTCTAACTGGATTTTTCTCATATTAAATTTTTCTAGGATACATATTATGTTCATTATGTGGATAGTGTAAATTATTTACTTATCTTTTTTCTTTCAATTTTCATTTATTTATATTTTTATATTTCACCAAATTTTAAAAAAACACAACATAATAAAAGTTTTGAAAATATTACAAAATTTATCATATATATATATATATATATATATATTCAACTTTTTCTATCTCAAAAAATTAAAATACATATTTTTTTATTTTAATAAAATATCTATAACAAATTACAAATTAATTAATATAATTATATATTAAAATTAATATATTTAAAAAATATAAAATACATTTTTCTTTATTTTAATAAAATATCTATAACAAATTAATTTATATAATTATATATTAAAATAAATTGATCACTTTATTTTCTTTCCATTTCAAAAAATATATAAAATACATTTCACATTTTCTTAATATTAAATTCATTTTCACAAGTAATTATTCTTTTTAATATTAAATTCATTTATTCTTTTTAATATTAAATTCATTTTAACAAGTAATTATTCTTTTTAATATTAAATTCATTTTAACAAGTAATTATTCTTTTTAGTATTAAATTCATTTTAACAAGTAAGTATTCTTTTTAATATTAAATTCATTTTAACAAGTAATTATTCTTGTTATAGCATGGACCCTACCCTCTATAAAGTAATTGACTAATCTCTCGCACTCATAAAAGGATCATGTTTAGATGAGCATCACACTTTAGACTTGTCAATACATAATTTGCATGAGCTTAATTAAGGATTTATATGAATATTGTAGATTGGTTTTGATAAAAATCATATAAGCTTTAAAATATATATGAGTATGGTTTGGTTGGTTGAAAGGAATTTAGTTATTTATATATATATTAATTGAGTATAGTTTGGGTGATTGGTTGAAAAGAATTTAGTTTTTTTTATTTAGAATTAATTTTTTTAAATAATATATGTAATTTTTAATGTGTATATTGTTGTATAATTTTAAGCTTTTGCTTTTCACAAATTCAATTTACCTTAAATATTATCCTTAAAATATGTTTTTTCAAAATATATATTTCATAATAATAAAAATAAAAAAATTAATTTTCAATTTTAAATAATATATTATAAATATTATAAAAATATTTCAACATCATAATTTTCCATATAAAAATAAAATAGATATATTAATTAAAAATATATATATTTATTTAAAAAGTGATACATAAATTTAATTTTGAATGAACTCCATATTAATATAAGCATGCATCAAAACTCATGATATGAATGTAAGTTCGAATTTGGTACAAGATTACAATGAAATAATGATAATGAATATTTATGAAACATATATATATTAATTAAAATAGATATATTAATTAAAAAAATATATATTTATTTAAAAAGTGATACATAAATTTAATTTTGAATGAACTCCATATTAATATAAGCATGCATCAAAACTCATGATATGAATGTAAGTTCGAATTTGGTACAAGATTACAATGAAATAATGATAATGAATATTTATGAAACTCTTCATTATGAAATATTAATTGGTTTGTTTTTAATTACAATATTTTTATTATATATTAGATTTTATATTTTTTTTTTCAAGTAAAATCTTATGAGATTTCTCTTTTTCTTAGAAAATATTTATTAATAGCAATTCAACCATTAACCAAAATAACAATTGATAATTTAGAGGGACCAAGCGGAATTTGAACTTATTACTTATGTCTCCACTTTAACAACATACTTTTGGGAGATGGTTTAACCAATTAAATTAATAATTTTGGGGGCTTCATATTATATTTTATACACAAGTTAGTTTGTGTGTATTTAAGTTGAGTTTTTGTTTTTTGTTTTTTTTTTATTTCCTGGTCAAGTTGAGATGAGTGGGAGTGAGCCGAGGAGCAGAGGATGACGAATTTTGAATTTACCTTTGGTGGGATAGTCGGCTACTATCGGGTTTGAGGTTACTGATTCAGGCTTTTTTGTTTACAATGGTTGTTGACATACTTCTTATGGTTTACATTCCTAGAATACTTCATGGCATTATTCTTGGAGTTAGTCACTATTGATTATTTTCAGGTGTTTGTTCTACTCTTCCTATTTTTTCTTTAGCTGGATTTCCTTTCTTAAGGAATTGAGTGTTCTGGAGCTGGTGGTGGGGTCAGTATATTAGCTTTATTGCTCGCCAATTCTCCTCCTTGGTTTCAGTGAGACCCTTCCGGGCTTGAACTTTCCTTACTGTGGTTTTAGACTCTATACATTTTTGTTTTAGCTAAGTTTTTGTTATGGTAGCACTATTCTAGCGGTAGTTGGGAACGTTTATGGTCCATTGCCTCTTCTAAGTATAGATTTTTGTTGACTTACTTGGCAGTAGTTGGAAGAGTTGTCAGTAGCACTTCTCCTCAGTTATTGTTCCTATTTCCGTTCTAGGTAAATGTGTTACCCTGCTTGGAGTTTTTATTGCTTCTCTGCGGTTTCCATATTTAGGTTTAAATGCATAACACAGTTAGACTTTTTGACTTAAGTAGCCCTTGTGACTCTCTACTTTTTAGTTTATTTTCCTCTGGGATTTATAGGATTTTGGTGACACCTGCTTAGTGGAGTACTACTAGAATACAGGTGGCCACTTATGGTCTTGTTGAACTGACAACATTGAATAATAAAGTCAGAGAAATGATGGGTGAGGCGGATGAAAGATTATGGCAGGAGGCGGGCCTCTTCTCTGCCATTGATAACCTGTGGAAACAAAAAATATTACACTCCTCATATGTTCCAAATGAGTCTGCACCTTTTGTTCAGCCATCCGGTAAGAGTCTTCACTGTGATGAGACAGACTTCTATCCTCCCCACAAAGACACTCTACCAAACTTATTAAACCTTGAGTCGGAAGCTCTGAGGCTATCCTCTGTAAGAAACGAAGCCTGTGTGGATAGACCGGAAGACTCCTTTGGTGTTGGGAGGAAGGCATCTAAGAAACCTTTATCATCTCACAAATACAGATGGCAGTGGAAGTCGAACAAGGTACCGAGGAGATTGGTTATGGGCTCTGATATTGGGTTGGAGGAGACGTGTAGGTTGGCACTGTGCGGGTTGGTGGGAAGATTTACTTACGGAAACCTATAGAAGGCCAACCTTTCTAGATGGTTGGCTAAGGCATGGTTGGCACTTATAGGATACATCCCTGAGATCTTCTACCTTACTAAAGGTTGGTTAGGGTTCCTTTGCATATCTCCAGAAGATGCCTCGTTACTTCTGACCAAAAGATAGATCAATGGCGGTAGCAGTTTAATGATTAAAAGATGGCGCATAGCCTTTGACCCAGATACAGAGTATTTTTCCCAAAGACATTTCTGGGTTCTTTTGCCAGGACTACCCTTGCAATTCTAGAATCAAGGTGCACTTCAAGCCATTGGAAATTCTCTCGGGGTTTTTCTTGCGGTTGATTCGGAGTCACTTGCTACGGGTACAAGAAATATTGGTAAGGTATTGATTGAAATGGATATTCACCATGGACTTTCGGAGAATTTGGAGATCAAATGGAGGGGTCGTCGCTTACTCCAGCGTTTAGACTATTCAGGGATTCCTTTTCGATGTAGTGTTTGCAGAAGCATGGCTCACTTGTGGCGCGACTGTAATGGTTTTGTGGTTTTCGAGGTAGATACTGAAGACACCTCTCCAGGTTACGTCGAAGAAGATTCTTCCCAGGACACAGGATTCTATGGTCCTGGACCATTTCACCTGGCGCGGGAAGATGATAGCATTTCAGACTCTATGGAGACGACTATGGGTAAGTTAAAAAAATGTTGTCCTATTCTATTTTCCACTCTGTCTTTTTTGGAACGTGATGCTTTAAAATCTTCTAAATGGTTAAGTAACTCGACGACTAATGTTGACTTTTCTCCAGCGAATGATGGGGAGGTTCATGCTTTTACTAATCTTCTAGAAGTGGGTCAAGAGAAACTAACTACTTCCTATGTTGTTCCCTTGGGAGGGGTCACTAAGTTTCCTCCTCGGCGTGAGGATGAGACAGTTGATGTCTCTCCACTGATTCTTTCCTTTGTTCATTTGGGTACTATGTCCATGGAACCTGTTTCGGGGACCCAACCTCCTTTGTCGAATGACCCTTCCTTTCTCCCGAGTTATCGTGAACTTGAGGATGATGAGTCCACCTTGACATATGTTCTAGACTCTTACTTACCTTTTATTCGGGATAAGGAATCAATAGTTAAATTACATGTTTTCTTGGGTAAGTCTAATTTAAATCCATCATCGGTGACTAAGGAGGCTAGCACTTCGTGAACGCCTGTTGTTGGGTACGGGAAGGAATTTGCTTGGTCCCGCAGGTTGGGTATAGAGCTTTTTCCTTTAAAAACCAGAAGCGTGCAGAAAACAACGGTTGTCATCGCATCGCAAGATACACTTACTCATGTTATTTCAAAGGGTGGGGCAATTAGAGCAGTGAAAGCCCTGGCTTGGTCAAAGTAATGATTTGTCTCTCACTCAATATCAAAGGGACTGGAGGTGCCCTAAAAACTTCCTTAGTAAGAAGTGTTCTCGATAAAAACACGACCAAATATTATTTTTTTACAAGAAACTATGGTACTATCAGAAAAATCTAGATCATTTATGAGCACACTGAGGCCTTGTTGGTATAGTTGTGTTGTCAGATCTGTCGGCACCTCCAATGGATTATTAGTATCATGGGATCCAAATGTTTTTGAATTAACTGCTTTTCTCACATGTGGTGGGATTTTATTGACATGATTCATTATAGCCAGCAAAAGGGAAGTATCTTTTCTGAACGTGTATGGTCCTTGTTCAAAGCGGAAGCAATTTTGGAACTAGGTGGCGGACTCAGGCTTACTAACAAAATATAATCTCATCATTGTTGGGGACTTTAATTTAACCCTTTCTTCAGAAGAGGTTTGGGGAGGAAATTCCATGGTGGGACATTTTGCTATATATTTCAAGTCCTTTTTCCAAGAGAAACATTCAATTGATTTGGTTCTGGATAAACTTGTTCCGGCGTGGAGAAACGGAAGATCCAGTGTGGCTCAGATATCTAAGAGACTAGACAGATTCCTTATTATCGAGGAGTTACTTTTAGGGATTGGAGTTTACAGGTCCTAGGTTAAATATCTATTTATCTCCGACCATGCCCCGATTCTAATTCAGTTGGAGATGCCACCGAGGTACAAAGCCTTCCCATTTAAATTCAATTCACAATGGCTTAAGGATCAATATTTTCAACTATTGGTTCAGGCACTTTGGAACGAAAGTAAGTATCTCGAGGAGGAAGATAAAAAAAAAAAGAGACTTCTCTGGAAATTAAAAGACGTTAAGGATAATACTAAACTTTGGCAGAAGCTCAGAAATAAACAGTCAAATGCTACATTAAAGGGTCTGGATCTGGAGATTACTTTGCTATTACAAGAGTCCACAGATCTCAGTTTCACCAGAGAAAAGGAATGTTTACTAAAAACAAAGGAACAAGAAAGAAATAAACTAATAAATGAAAGTGAATAATTATGGCGCCAACGTAGCAGGGCCATATGGATCCAGAGCGGGGACCAAAACACAAAAAAAATTCACAACTTCGCCAACTTCAGGCAAAATAAAAAACATATATGGGAGATTACAGATGACGAGGGGCACATTCATACAGGACAACAGAATATAAAAGTCATTGCTTCATACTATTTAAAACTTTTTTTCAAGGAGAATGTGAATCTTTCCATTTTGGAACAGGTCAAGGTGGCGGAGAAATTCCCCAGAATGATGACAGATGAAGAAGCAGAAATTATTTTCTCGCCAGTGAAGCTAGAAGAAATAAGGGATATCCTTAAATTATTTAAGATTGACAAGAGCCTTGGCCCTGATAGCTGGACAGTGGAATTCTTTGTGCACTTCTTTGATCTTGTTGGGGAGGATTTACTAAATATGATTGAAGAGTCGAGGTTGAAAGGAAAAATTGCAGGTGGTTTAAATTCAACTTTCATTGCATTAATCCCCAAAGTAAATAAGCTTCTTTCTTTTGGGGATTATAGGCCGATCTCTTTATGTAATCTCAGCTATAAAATAATTTCAAAAATTATAGCAAACAAGATCAATCCTTTCTTGTCCAGCTCGCTCTCGAAGGAGCAACTTGGTTTTTTAAAGGGACATCGGATTAAGGATGTTATAGGCATAGTACAAGAATTCTTGCACAGCATAAAAAACAAAAAACTAAAGTCTTTAGTATTAAAGTTGGACCTTAAAAAAGTGTATGATTATGTCAGTTGGGATCTATTGAGGATGATCCTCATAAAAATTGGAATGGGTACAAAGATGACAAGATGGATCATGAGTTGTGTGGACTCAACAACTTTCGCCATACTAGTAAACAGTGAGGCTAAAGATTTCTTCAAAAGTGGAAGAGGCTTGAGGCAAGGTTGTCCATTGTCTCCCTTACTCTTTATCCTAGTGATGGAAGGTTTAAGCATTTTATTAAAGGAGAGACAAAGAGAAGGGAAGCTGACAGGTATTAATGTCTCTAGAACGATAAAAATCCTCCATATTTTATTTGTTGATGATGTTATCATTATGACAAAGGCGACTTTGCAGAAATCATGGGACATAGACAAATTATTAAAATCCTTTTGCTTAGCCTCTGGATTAGTGATAAATGTTGCAAAATCAACATTCCATCAAGCAGGTTTATCGGAGCTAGAAACATCCCTTTCAAGGCATTGTTTCCCTTTAACTTTTCTGATTCATCTTCGAGTTTTAAATATCTCGGTTTTTATATGAAAGTTGCCCCTCAGCGCACAGCGGATTGGTTATGGTTGATACAGAAAATGGAAAAGAATATTGATAATTGGTGTTACAGGTGGTTATCTTTGGGGGCAGACTCACTTTACTAAAGGTTTTTTTAGAGAGTCAACCAATATGTTGGTTATCATTAGCAGTCATCCCTTGCTCTGTTATGAATGTATTGAAAAAATTAATGATAAATTTTCTTTGGAACGGGAACCGGGACACCAAACACTATCATCTTTGCAAATGGGATTTGATCACTTTACCAAAGTGCCATGGGGGTTGGGGCCCTCGAAACATCAAGGATTTTAAACTTTCTTTGGTTGCAAACCAACTCTGGAGGGTCTTATTTGGTTCAGGTATTTGGCATCGTGTTATTAAAGATGAGTACCTTTCTCACTTAACCATTAAAAATTGGTTTTGGTCCCCTACTTTTCAGCAAAAGTCAACATCAGGCATCTGGGGGGGCTCATAAAATCAATACATCTAATCAATCATTGGTTGTGTTGGAACCCTGGCTCAGGTCAACTCATTGCACCTGGGGAGGATAGAATTCTCGGTATGGGAAGTAAGTCCTTTCTTTCCACAAACTTGATATCGGCCCTCCACTACAGGAATATCTACTCATTGGTGAAGGCTTGGAAGTCCTTTGGTAATTCACTTACCATTGTTCCATGGCTCAACAGTAATGAAATTGGCCTCTCTGGCACACTTTCCACAGAATGGGATTCTTACAGAAAGGCTTTAATCGATTCGGGAGCTTATCTTCAGGATCAAAAGGATACCTTAATATGGACTGGTGGTGATATGTCTGGATTGCCTAGCATTAAATTTTTTTATTTGAAAATACTATCCACTAAACATTTGAGCATTCGGTGAGGTTGGAGGAGAACAATGTGGCGTTGGGATACTCAATTAAAAATCAAGTTGTTTATATGGTTGGTTGTGGAAGGAAAGATACTCACTTGGGATACTCTCCAAGCAAAAG
Source organism: Picea engelmannii (assembly GCA_009831015.1). Classification (NCBI taxonomy): domain Eukaryota; kingdom Viridiplantae; phylum Streptophyta; class Pinopsida; order Pinales; family Pinaceae; genus Picea; species Picea engelmannii. Next base: position 94,807 of record ML792891.1, on the reverse strand, counting down.
GAAGACAAGTTCTTGGTTTATGTTAGCAAAAAGGATACAGAATCCATAGACCATCTACTCATTCATTGTACCTTCACCAAGTCAGTTTGGGAAAAGGTAAGACTCTCACAAGGCTATAAAGTTTTATGGGATGGTATTTCTTTGTCGGAATGCTTCAAGATTTGGATCGAGGATAAGTCTGTCCCTTCGGCGCTGGCTGCTCATATTTGTTGGTATATATGGATTGAGAGGAATAGAGCCATCTTTGAAGGAAGCACACCTATAGTTCTGGCGGTATATTATAAATCATTAGCTCATCATGTTGGAAAAGAAACAAAAAAGAAGGATAAACCACCGAGAAGCATTGTGTTTCCAAAGAAAATAAATTCCACAGTTGCTTATTTTGATGGGGTAGCACAACTGGACGGCCTTTGTTGCGGAGCGGTTGGTGTATTAAAATTTCCATATTATATTGTCATAATATGGACTTTTAACTGTGGCCATGGGACTAATAACAAAGCAGAGTTGTTGGGGGCTTGGGCAACTCTTAGGTTGGTTTTACACCTATCAATTAAACACTAGCAAATTTTGGGAGATTCCAAAGTAGTGATCGATTGGCTAAAAGAAAGGGCAGTCTTCATGCTGGTGCTATTGAGGGGTGGAAAGCAAGGATCAAAGACATGGACAACTGCTTTGAATATATCAGTTATGATCACATTCCAAGGGACTTCAATTCTGATGTTGATATTCTATCAAAACAAGCACTTGGTGTACCCGAAGGAGGCATTATATTTTTTCCTTGAAAAAATGGCACAGCGGGGGAGAAAACTCATATAAATATTTATTAGCCTCGCATTGGTTGTAATTTTTCCTTTTTGAACAATGTTTTGTCAATGTTATATTTGGACAACATTACTGTGTTTTATTTTTTTTTCCAGTTTAGTATTCGAGATGGTTTGGGATACCACTCTTTGTATTGGTTTGTTATTTTTCCATGATGGGCGAGGTAATTATGAAGAACCTATTATGATTGTGTCGATCATTGATCCTTGCTTTTTGTGGGACAGAGTTGTAAAAAAATTATATTTTCTTAATATAATTGAAATAATTTTTCTATTAGAAAAAAGTTGAGTTTTTGTGGGTGATTTAAACTTTAAGTTGCTTTTTTTTTTTCTTAATATAAATAAAGGTGCTTCCCTTTTTAATGTGTAACTCTTACTATCTTATCAATACAATTATTGAGTGTATTAGTGTTTATTGGATATGTTTTTCAATGTTCAACTCTTATTATTAAATCAATGCAATTAACCAATTAGTGGTTATTGGAATGTCTTCCTCCATTTCTTAGATTTTCAAATGCAATCCATTTTTAGGTATACAACTTGTTATCTCACAATTTGTAGGTTGGGAAAAGCTCAACCCAACCACCAAATGGCGACAACTTTGAGAACACCTACCCAGTGTCACCTTAGGCAGGTATTCCCATCACTTTAGAGATGATAGAATCACCTTAAGGGGGGAATCTTGATGACCCTAGGGGGAATGAGATGAAAAGTGAAGTGATGAAGGAAGGTCCCCCTATATGTAGTGTCCCCAAGGCCGGGCCCCGTTATAAACCATGTTTTGAAAGGAATTGTAATTATGTTTTATAGGCTGGTGAGCCAGGTTCTTATAAGTTGGAGACTTATGTGTTGTTAGGCCAGGAAGCCTAAGTGTTGAAGGCCAGGAGCCTGCTGTTGTATATGTAATCTTGCAAAACAATTAATAAACATAAACACCGCTAGGTGCAGACCGACCACGATGAATGAGTGAAGGGGGACTGAGCATCCACAGAATGGGCAAGGAATTAGGGGCTGAAGGTGGGAAAAGGGGCTAAGTGTTGAGCTTAGGGGGCTTAAGCCTTGGGAATAATATTTTAATATTATTCCAAAAAGATATGTGCATTATATGTTTTAACCTACGTCCTTTTGGAAGGACATGTGTTTTTCCAAATGGTGGGAGGCATGCACGCTGAAGGAACGCATGCAGTCGCATGGGTGACAAGTGTCAACCCTGGCGCATGCAATAAAAGGCCGAGATGAGCCGTGTTGGGGGTTTCTCCTCCATTCGACTTACGGACTGCCAGAAGGGAACGGGGGTTTGACTCCTGCAGAGAAACCCTCGTACATTCTCTGAATTGTCCGAACCTACGTTGACCCTTGCGTGGATTGTCTGTCACGCATTCCCGACAACCAGAGCGTGAGTCTATCCTGGGGGGGACCTGCCATTCTTTCGGGGGGTGGGGAGAGTCTGTGTAATTCCCTATGGAAATTGCGTCTCAGGAAATTCCGAAAATCAACACCGTGAGACCTAGCTGCCATTGTTGAGCTTGTTCTGAGAGGTCTGAGTCTGCATTCCCGGTTGACTGTGGTGGTCATGCAGAGATGGATTGCGCGTGAATTGTTGTCGAGTGCAGGTGGTCATTGAGCCTGTGTGTGATATCTCTCTAGGTGAGGGAGGTGGATGTGGTTGGAAGAGGTTTCTTCCAGAGAGTTTCCAGCACCAGATTCAAGCTCTGAGACTTCCTGATCCGGCCTGTTGCCGAGACCCAGAGAGGGAGGTTAGCACCGATGGACTGTGCTTGTGAAGGTGTATACTCCCGGGCGGAACAAGCATGTGGGGAATGAGAGTCTGGTAGTAGTGGGCGTAAGATGGCATCTTTGGGAAGAATCCTTCCAGATATTTTTGTGTTGTTTTCCCTGTAACCTCAGCCTAGCCTAGGATTCCTTGCCTTGGGGTGGAGCTCAGTCCCAGCTCGGGGGTGACCCACTGTTGAGAGGATGAGCAGTGTGGTCTAAGGCTGGGAGATTTGTGGAAGGCCTGCACTTGGTTGGTGGATTTCACCACTGTTACAAGATAAGTATCTAACTATGTTCTTATCACTATGTTTTTGTATCTCTGTGTATTATAATGATCATGCATTCTGTTGTGCATTTGGATTAATATATTTCCCATGGATTAGTTATGTTAAATGACTCTTATGCTTACTCTGAGCCTAAATGTATTTCAGTGCGTAAATGCATGCGATTAACTATGAATGAGAATGTGTTATTCTGTGTAGTAACACCTACACGGTAGCTAAGGTGCGTTACAGTTATTCTGGGTTATCTACCAAGTAGTCTTATAGTAACCCTGGGTAGTTGAGTGAAAGGGGTGTTACACTATAGGTCAAGGTAGAAGATTTGGAAAGGCTTGGGGAAGTGTCTAAGTGGTAGCCAATGGTTGCCAAGATATAAGAACAACTGCAAAGAATGGTGTACCTGCCCGAGACACAAGAACAAGCCAATCATATATGTATAATGTTAGGTGGACAAGAAAGTTAAGTTTGTTGTCCCTAATTGCAGCAATAAACACAAATGTATATCAATAAAGGAATAAGTATTAAATCTGCCAAACAATTACTAAAATTCCAATGAAAGATGCTAGAAATAATCTAGATAAACACTAGTGATACTTAATAATGAAAGCACGAGACTTTAGCAATGAAACAAGGTTGTAAAAAGAGGTGTTTGCAGAGATATTTTTCAGCCTTGTGTCTATATAAAACTAGTTGTTGTAGCAATAAATCCAACCACCAAAACTCATAAAGAATCCACCCAAGAGTTGTGCTAGACCAAGTTTATAAGTATCGCAAACTCTTGGAAAATTCTGACGGTTCAAAAGAAAGTTATAGATGAAGATTTGTAACAACAACAAGAAGTACTTCAGAAAGTATGAAACCCTAGTGGCTCAATCAATTTTGTAGAGCAAAGAATTGAGTCCAATTTAGACAACCTTCAAATCATAAAATTTCACATTAACCAATGCAATATTTTATTTCTCCAATGCAGTTATACTACTTCCTTTAGATATTGGGTTATGGAGTCAAGTAAATAAAGAGATAAACAATGTTATCTCCTTGGGGGTGTAAACCCTCTTACTCCCCAAGGTAAGCAAATGTTAAGCTAGGAGATACTAGGAGGGTGTAAGCCCTTTTACTTCTCCTAGTAAAACCTTGTGCAACAAATAACTTCAAGAAAAAAATGATAGATAATGGTGGGGTTGTAAATCCTTATACTTCCCAAGGAATCTACCAAATCAAACTTGTGACTAAGCAATGAAGAATCAACAAGATAAATCCTTACCTAGATTAAGAAATGACAAGATAAACCTCCTCTTACCAAGATAAATCCACTACACATGCCAAAGAAAAACTCCAAGAAAGGTAGCGCACTACTTCTTCCACCAATAACATAAAGAAACCAAGATAAAAACAAACAAGAGAGAGAGAAGGTTTCCCAAGGAGGGCGCAAATTTGAGTCAAATACTTCTCACAATGGGAGAGTTATGTTATGAAATGAGATTCAGATGATCTCTTTTTATACAAAAGGTTTAAAACATAGTTTGTCCACTTAGTTAGGGTAAAACATAAGATAAGGGGTCAACAACCCTTATCTTACCCCTTAAACCAAACAATAATATTTAATTTTCACTCTTGCACATTAGAAACCGTAAAAAAAGATGACATCGCCCCTTTAGGGGATGTTTTGACACTCTGACGTCACCCCTTTAGTGGAGTTCGTTGGGGCTCTTAGAATCTCCTCTTCATCAATGTGAAATAACTCCATCATCACCAACCCTAGCCTTAGGTGATGTCAAGCCTCAAGAGGTGACATTTTTCCCCTCCTAGGCAGATCATTTGGCACGCGAGAGCTAGGTCATGTCTTCCAAGGTGTCTTCTAGGCCTCCAAAGGCAATTCATCATGATCCGGCATGTGGGCCCTTGGCTTCAAGACCCATGGAAACCCAAGCTAGGCTTTTTCCTAAAAAATTGTCCACCAAACAAGGTCCTGCAAAACAAATAGCCACACCCTCCAAGGATATCAAGTTAAAATATCATGGAAATTGAAAACTACATGTTATAAACAAGGCACCTAAACATGTGCATCAAAACTACCTCATCAAATTAAACAAGTTGAAAACTACATGTTATAAACAAGGCACCTAAACATGTGCACCAAAACTACCTCGTCAAATTAAACAAGTGCTCAAAGACCCTATACAATTGACCAAGTTTAGGTATGGGAGGGGTGTCATAAAAGTCCTATTGGGTAGACCAAAACCCTCAAGTAGGGGATGCCCCTTCAAAGTCATGTTTTGGACGATGAGGTGGATAGGGGTTTAGACTTCATAGGTCAATGAATTTCATGACATACAAGGGCTTGTATTATCTCATTTATGGGTGCCTTTGTAGGGGTTGTGTTGCACCTTCTTCTTCAATGCAACATTTTTCCAAGCCCATTTATTGCCATTTATAAATTAATTAATGATCCAAACACGTGTGCACTCCCAATAGTGAATCGATTAGCTTGGGGGGCAGTAACACAGTGTAATGTTCCCAATCCATTTTTTCGCTTGGAACACTAACTAACCACTGATTGACTTGTTTGTTTGTGTGTCTTTGCAGGTTGGCCTCTCAAGTTTCGGCCTTAGGGTTATATTCAGTTATTAAGGCCAGATTTGAAGATATACTCAATGAAAATACAAGATCTAACCAGTACACAAGATATGGAACCAAATAGCATAGATCTGACCTTTATTATTATGAAAAGCAAGAACCTGATACAAAGTGGATGCAGATCTGGAATAACATCAGATGGATCCAAGAGATAATATACGAGCTTCTACAAAATGCTCTTGATAAGACAATAAAAGCCTCCAAAGGCTAGATATACAATGAAGGTCAATGCAAGAAGAACCAGGGTCAAGCCCAAACCCCCCTAGGTGATGGCACATCCTGTTGAAGAGATAAGAAGACCAATATTTCGGCCCAGCTGAAGGAGATCTCCAAATGGTACTAAACTTCACATAAAGATAGATCGGGGAAATTTAGAAGACCTTCCTAAAGTCTCAAGCCAAGATGCCAAGGTCTACCCCTCCAAACTGTTGAAACCCTAATCCAGATTACGCCCTCCTGAAGATTGTCAACTCAATATTTCGGCCCTGATGGAGGTAGCCTCCAAATACCCTGAAAATATCTTGAAAGATAGATCGAGCCACCACAAGCTGTTGGGAGAAGTCTTAGGGTCAGATCTGAGGTATAACCCTTCCAAATTGAACAGATCTAAATCACAGTTGCACCCTCCTTCTATCAAAAATGTCCCAAAGCTTCAAATAATAATCTAGCAAGAGTAACCCTCCCAAAATACTCCAAATATGATGAACAAGGCTCTGCAAGTAATACCCAGGTGCTAGAATGTCAATAGACCCTGTCAATAAGTTGGATCGAACTCCTCTCCAAGAAATGATGCACCCTTGCTAGAAAACCCTCAAGGGTACGACCTGTTTCCCTTCTGAATATATGATGGTACCCGTGAATACTATAGAATGGTGTGGGTGGAGTGTTTCATCCCCGAGACCAAGCTTGGAACAAGGTGAGTGGAATCTTTCACCACTGAGTTGTTCTCTAGGGTTTGTATTCTCAAAACTCCCAAAGTTGTGTGCTCAAGAGCCGAATAGCCAAATGCAATATGATCCAAGATGACTTGAGAGGTGTGCCCTAGGCTTTCCTTTATACCTCTTTCTATTTCTCTATTGAGTTAATTTAACCTTGGGGTTCAACTCCTAACTCAACCTCTAGCGCTCTATTCCTCTAGTGAGTTACTTTTTACCTTTTTCAAGTCAACTTCAAAATATAACATTGAGTTAGTTGATCTTTCCCCATGCTGCATGAGACTATGGTCTAGTGGGGATGACTAGACCACTAAGTCTCTTCCAAACCTCTCCAACAAGAGGTGGGGGACATTACATTCTCCCATGCTAGAAATTACGTGTCCACAAGCAATTCTGAACCTATCTCCTATATCACTTGTTCATTCTCCCACGTGGCATCCTCAATGGGTAAGTCCTTCCATTTGATTAAGTATTCTTGGATGCTCCTCCTCTGGATTTTCTTCTCCCGAACCTCCAATATTTCCTCCGGCACTAGTACCAATTGCCCCTCTTCATCTAAAGGTGGCAACACTTCAAGTGGGGTGATGTGTTGGCCAATGGCCCTCTTTAGGCATGACATGTGGAAAATGTTGTGTATCTTGCTACCTTGTGGAAGCTCAAGTTCATAAGCCACAACCCCTACCTTCATGTTGATCTTGTAGGGTCCAAAGAACCGGGGTTGGAGATTTTATGCTCCACTCCTCTTGATATAGTCTTGTTTGTATGGTTGGAGCCTTAGGTAGACCAAGTCACCAACCTCAAAATTACGCTCTACCCGATGTTTGTCTGCTTGGACCTTCTATTGATTATGTGCCCTTTGTAGATGATCTTTCAATTCCCTGAGTATATCCTGACTCTCCTGCACCCAATCATGTACCATCAGCGCTCTTCTATCACCAAAGGCAATCTCTACAAAAGAGAGTGGGTCATAACTGTACAAAGCCCCGAATGGAGTCATGCCTATGGACATGTGATAAGTGGTATTGTAACAGTATTCCCCCAGGTGTAACCACCTAACCCATGCCTTATGCTGCCCTGCTACATAATTCCTGAGGTATCCTTCTACCCATTTGTTGACTATTTCGGTCTTCCCATCAGTTTGAGGATGATAACTAGTGCTAGGGGTCAAGGTTGTACCAACCATCCTGAATAACTCCTGCCAAAAGGTGCTCATAAATCGGCTATCCCTGTCACTAACAATGGTTTTGGGTAGACCATGTAATATGAAGATCTCTCTAAAGAATAATTCGGCCACCTGTGTTGCACTGAAGTCTATAGCAATGGAGAAGAAGTGTGCAAATTTAGTCAACATGTCCACCATTACGAAAATACAATCCTTACCTTGTGCCCTTGGCAATCCTGTGATGAAGTCCATGGAGAAGCTCTCCCATTTGTGCTCTGGGATGGGAAGAGGTTGTAGAAGTCATGTTGGATGTGTGTGCTCATCCTTATTTTCTTGGGAAGTAGTACACTCCTTTATGTGACTCATCACATCTTCTTTGAGGCCCTTCCATGAGAAACTTTCCCTTACTTGCTTGTATGTTTTGCCAATCCCTTGGTGCCCTGCCACCGGTCAATCATGACATGCATGTAGTGTTAAGAACCAATACCAGATCTGAAGATATAATCACCACAAATACTGAATACACAATAGATCCACAAAGCAAGATAGAAGAAACCACACTTCATTAGAAGAAAACCCTTGCGGTAGGGTAACACCATACAATGGATCCTATTATGGAAGAGATCCTCTCATGTTCACTTGCCTCTTCGAGGGGGCATCCTCCTATTGAGCTACTGCTCCAAATACAATACTTCTCTTCATGTCTCATTACATTGCTTGAACCCCTTTATATAGTGCTACCATCACCTAAGAACATTCTAGAGGAGGAATCTTCTAGAAG
>ML792891.1:31913-68932 GCA_009831015.1 Picea engelmannii | reverse complement strand
GATTCTTTAGCCAATGAGGCCATTGTGCTATAAATGGGGGTTCTCCAAAAAAATGGGGGTATGCAACATCAAGCAATACCTTAATTATTATAATTCGATGGTTGTGGAGACATGTTACATCACAACTAATCATTGTATGTCACAACACCACCATCATTTTATTTCAAGCAAGGGACCAATATAAGAAAGGACTTCCCCCCACCCCCACTTCATACATGCATGAAATTACTCTTGATCGGCTTCTTGAACCATCATGCACTGTCATTTATCAAGGCAAAGGTGGGATAATGGAGACTTTTGTGGGAGGAATGAGTAGCACAACTTGGAGGAAGGTTATTCGGCACTGGAAATTTTACCTTGTAAGAATTCCCCTCAACCTCTGGATTATATTTTGGAAATTTTGTTTAGCGATTAAAGCTTTGGGGTATGTTCAATGCATGGTCATCTTTCCATTCTGGCACTTGAAAATCTGTTGGGTATTTGTTCTTCTGGTATTTTTTCAATTATAGTCTTTGTTTGTTGATTGTCATTATGGATTTTTTTGCGCTAGTGTCTGTGATTCGTGGACATTCAGTGCTCTAGCCTCCCTATTTTATGGTCTTTGACGTAGTGGGTTGGTTCCTCTTGTGCTTTGGAATCTGGGTTTTCTCTAGCCAAATTTCTCTAGATGGTAGTCTTGGTCTATCAGTCAAACTCAAGCACTTGATTGGGATTGGAAATGTATCCCTTTTATGTGTGAATTCTCCATGGATTATTAAGAATCTTAGGAATTTCATAGGGTTCTCAAAAGACATGACAATCCATCCAAAGCAAAAGAACCTTAATCTTTTATGTGACTACCAAAATACAGGAAAATGAGCATCATTGGACCTCTTAGAATGCAATGATTATTAATACTTTGGTCCAGCGCAAGCAATAAATTGATGTTTTTTAGGCAAGATGCTCCATGCTAAGAAATATGGTTAGCAATCTCAGGAAAGTATCTCATTCTACAACCTCCAACCAGAGGAGGTCTGTGAATCCAGTCCAAGAAGATTTTAGGGAGGAAGATATTGTCCATCAAATGATGGAAGATATGGACCTGAGCAAATAGGACTGTCATATTTCCAACATTGAATGGGAAGAAGCTAACAACCACCATGTTTTTCATTAATATTTATGCTTTGTAAATCGATAATAATTTTAGGTGTTTTCCTAAGGCTTTATACATGCAATAAACTATAGTTTCTTAGCTCGGGCGCGCTGCAACACAGAGATAAAGCTAGGGTTTGACAGTCGTGGACACAACAGAGCACAACATGGTTACCAAAGGGAGCGGTAATGGAACCCCCTCATACAAGAAGGTAGTGGTGGACAGGGGGAAAGGCCCACGAGGTGTAGGTTTCAAGGAACCAGTGACAAGCACCTTGAGATCAGGACCGAAAAAGAATCAGGAAAGCAACCAGGAAAACAAGGATCGCATGGGGGAAGAAGCCAGAGAAACCCAGAATGATGCGCAAGAACCAGTGAAGGGAAAAAGGGCGCAAGCCGAGTAAACCTAAAACAAAACCGATACCCAAGGTGATCCTGGAAGATCCACAAACACAACTCTTCCAGGACCAAATGAAGACGCATGCACTAATTTGCAATTTCATGGGTTTGTGGCCCACGGAAAGAATGTTGTACAACTGGATAAAATATCAATTGAAGCCAAGCAGGGAAGTGGAACTTCACCTGGGTTCGAAAGGATTTTTTACAACAATATTCATGAACTTGGAGGACAGGGATAAATTCTTTAAGGTGGGGGCATACTTCCATGCCTCAACAAGACTGTACATGCGGCCATGGAAGGAAAAATTCTCCCCAAAGAAAGAAACCTTCAAGAAGGTGCCCATATGGCTGAGGCTTTACTCTCTACTTCTATACTACTGGCTACCCTCCACCTTTGAAGCAATCGGGAACAAACTTGGAAAATATGTGAAGACATGGGAAGCAACCCTAAAAGGGAGATATACCTCCTATGCAAGGATCTGCATAGAGATGGATTTTTCGAGGGCACTCCCAGAAGCCATAAGCCTGGAATTCGGGGATGAGGAATGGATACAAAGCATTGACTACGAGCAGATCCCATTCAGATGCAGAAGATGCCATGAACATGGACACCTAATCAGAGAATGTCCTCTCAATAAAAAAACAAGAAGCAGAAAACACCAAAATACAGCAGGATGAGGATGGGTTTATCAAGCCGAACCACAGAAACAAAGCAAACAAGAAACCAAGTAAATCCCCAATAGGAAGCAATCCGGAAGCCATGACTAGAATGGAAGGGCGGGACAAAACCAACAAAGGGGAAGAAGGAGGAAAGGAAAAGGCAAAAGCTAAAGAAGCGAAGGAACAAGCAACAAATGAGAACATAAATAGTCCAAGCAATAAGATGGAACAAGGGGGTAGCGCAAATCCTATGGATGGAGAAACTAGAGATGCCAACACCCCCATGCAGGAGGCAGACAGAGACGCGGAAATGACACCCAATAAGGTAGGTACGAAAGATCCTGATCTTAGAGATATTGTGGAAAGGGAAGGAACAGATCTCCCGAACATACTGGAGCAATGGAAAAGGAAGGGCGTAGACAATGTACCAGCGGAGCAACTAGATCATATCCAATACCTATTCCTCCTAAGGGAGGAATCAAAATCCAGAGGGCTCAAGTGCGCACATGGGGAGATAGGACACCTAGGAATCAAAGCAGGTGAGGGACAACCACAACTCTCACCCAAGCAGACGAGAAGGAAGAAAGGCATAAAATCAAACAACGTATCCCTACAGGAACTTGGAGCTCTGTTGATAAACTTAGGTAAGATCAAAAATCTCTTTCCAAACTCCCCCTCACATATTTAAATGAAGATTATAACATGGAATATTAGAGGCCTAAACAGCCCACGAAAGAAAAGAATCCTTAAAAACAGACTCAGGAAGGAACAACCGGACCTATGTTTCATCCAAGAGACAACATGTACAATAGGTAGAATGGAAACAATCAGCAAAAAACAATGGAGCAAGTACAAGATGTTGGTTGTCGAAGGATAACATATGGCAGACAGTGTTCTCACTTTGTGGAACCCACAAGTGATGAATCTACTAGCAGTCGAAGCCACCAGACACACACTTTTGGTTAAGATTCCAATCATAAGTAACACAGAGGTGATTCTATGCGCTAATGTGTATGGTCCCCGGATGTTGGAAGAAAAAAGAAGAATGCTCCTAGACATAGAAAACCTAAAAGACCGTTCCAGCAACCTCCATTGGATCCTGGCAGGGGACTTCAACATCATCACGACACTTGCGGAGAAAAAAGGAGGCACCAGGAGATTGGATAGAGATGTGGAAGACTTTTCAACTTTCATTGACATGGTGGACATCAAAACCAGTAATGGAGAACATCAGATACAGACAAATCAACATCATATAGTGACAAGGCTAGATAGATTCTTGGTGTTGGATTCCATCATTCTACAGGGTTTAAATTTAGACTGCAACATCCTTCCCTGGGGGGGTTCAGACCACTGGCTAGTCCAATTGGAAGCAAACTTCCAAACCACACCGAAGAATAGATCTTTCAAATTCGAGAAATTTTGGATCAAACATCCCACCTTCAAGGAGAACATCAGCCAATGGTGGCAGGAGCAACAACTGGAGCAAGGGACAAGGATGTTCAAACTTTATAAGAAACTCAAGTACATCAAAGATAAACTCAAGGAGTGGAACAAGGAAATATTTGGAAACATAAACCAAGAAAAAATAAATATTTAAGACAGAATGAGGAAACTCCAGGAAATATGCATAGACGAGGGCTATACAGAGGATCGGAAAAAGGAAGAGATCCAAGTGACCCAGGAATGGGAAGCAAGATGCCAGCAGGAAGAGACTCTATGGTGCCAAAAGTCTAGAATCAAGTGGCTAAAGGAAGGAGAACGGAATACCAAGTTTTTTCATAGAACAACCATTGCTAGAAGAACCCATAACAAAATCCTGAAAATTCAGGATCAGGATGGGATCGAGAGAGAATCCCACAAGGGGATTGAAAATATGTTGGTCAATCACTTCCATAGGATAGCCCAAGAACCCAACCAAGACCGAACAGAGGCCATACAAAGGATAACTTAGCACATCCCCAGGCTAGTTACCGAGGAACAAAATATCAACCTAAACAAACCCATCGCTAAGGAGGAAATTGACCAAGTGGTCTAGGAGATGCCCAACGGAAAGGTCCCATGTCCAGATGGTTTCACAGTGGAATTATTCAAATCCTGCTGGGAAGTGGTCAAACACGACGTTTATGGGGTGGTGGAAGACTCCAGACGTTCGACCTCCATTCTGAAAGTGATAAATGGCGCAATGATTACTCGAATCCCCAAAGAAAATGAAGCAAGGACTCTAGACCGCTACAGACCCATAGCTTTATGCAATGTGGTTTACAAGATAATATCCAAAGTCATATCCAATAGACTGAAACCTCTCCTACCCAAATTGATTTCACAGGAACGGGTGGGTTTTGTAGAAGGGCGACAAATTTTGGACAACATCATCCATGCCCATGAGCTGATACACACACTGAAAATCTAGAGGAGAGGGGGGATGATAATCCAACTTAACCTAGCAAAGGCTTATGACAAAATTAGTTGGCACTATATGGTCAAGACTCTGGAAGCTTTTGGCTTCGCGCAACACTGGATCAACTGGATTATCAGCCTAGTCTCAATGACAAGTTACTCACTTTTAATCAATGGAGCCCAATCCAAACCCTTTTGGCCTTCAAGAGGCATCAGACAAGGAGACACGCTATCACCTTTCTTGTTCATTCTGATGATGGAAGGACTAGGTAGAAGCATAAAAAGTGCAACTGCAGTAGGAGAAATAACAGGCATCAAACCTTTTGAAAATTGTCCTACATCCACCCACCAACAGTTCGTTGATGACACCTTACTCCATTGCACACCCACGGTCAAGGAAGAAAAATCCTATAAAACAGTCTTAGAAGAGTTTGGGGAAGCCTCGAGAACGGAGATCAATCACTCCAAATCCATGATCTATTTATTCAATACCAACCCAACAATTCAAAGAAACCTGACAAACATTTTGGGGTTTGAACGCAAAACGCTCCCAACAAAATACTTTGGAATCCCCCTGACGGACAGAGCATGCAAAATGGCAACATGGGAAAGAGTGATCGACAAACTACATGAAAGGGTGAAAAACTGGACTTACAGATCCTTCAACCTAGCAGGGAGACATATCCTGACCAAAGTGATTATGCAAGCAATTTCGACCTATATGATTTCAATGTTTCCTGCTCCCAAAGGAATACTCCAAAAAATAAGAGCCATCCAAAGGGACGTCCTATGGCTAGGAGCGGAAAGTAAGAAAAAATGGGCCCTAGTGGCATGGGATAAGGTTTGCAAACCAAAATGCAAAGGAGGCATGTGGTTACAAGACTCACAAGTAACCAACGAAGCCTATGGGGCGAAACTAAGGTGGAGATGGGTCAAAGAAAAATCATCACCGTGGGAAACCCTCTGGAAGGCCGAGTATGCCCTGTACATCAACGACCAGGATCGAATTCATTTTATGGGCACAAGGGAGGGATCAACCATCTGGAATATAGCCTGGCGCAACAAAACCTGGATCCAAAAACATAGCTTCTGGGAAGTGATGAATGGTAAAACAGCTAGATTATGGGAGGACGCATGGCAACAGGAACCCAAAATGTAATCTTCGGACAGGGAGTAACTCCAACAAGAAATGACCGTGCAAGGCAAAATCAAAATCCACTACTACTGGAAACAAGAAAATGACTGCAACAGATGGAGGATTTGGGACAAACTCAATCCACAAAACAAAGATCGGATCGCAACAATAACGAAAGAGGTGGAGGAGGAATTGGGGAAAAGGAAAATTGTAGTCTCAGAAAAAGAGGACCAACTAAGATGGGGCAGGAAAAATGGTGGGGAATTCAACTTAAAAGAAACTTGGAAATACATCGCGAACCAGGACCAAAAATATCTAGCGCAACAGTGGGGAAAGATTTGGGGCAGCCCCTAGTGGCCAAAAATCAAAATTTTCAAATGGCTAGTACTTCACAACCGAATTCTAACCTGGGAAACCTAAGGAAAAGGGGTTTAATAGGCCCATCACGATGCCACCTCTGTCAAGATAAGGAAGAAACAATGAATCACCTCCTCGATGAATGTAATTACACAGCAGAGATCTAGGATTGGGCAGCAGGCATCTTTTGCCAGTCCAATAGGACCCAAGGTAACATCAACGCAACCATCAATAAATGGAATGAGAGTTACAACAAAAATGAAATGGTAACCTCTTCTGGAATCTCATGCCAGGGATGATCATATGGGAAATATGGAAAGAAAGGAACCGACGCATCTTCAAGACTGAAAGCCTTCTAGAAGGGAAACTAAAGGAAGCAATAATCTCACAAATACGAGAAACGGTGCAGAGCCGCAAATGCCAGACTGGAAAAGTGCAACTCACAGACCAGGAATCGCGCATCCTGGAAGATTTTCACCTAAAAGAAGGGCACAACAACACACAGGTAGGGCGACCACCTCAACTCCAAATAGGAGATCCCAATTTGACACCACCTCCGGCAGGGTTCCTCAAGTTAAATTTTGATGGGGTGGCAAAAGGAAACCCAGGAATGACAGGGATGGAAGGAGTGATCAAAGATAGTGGTTGTAACATAATCCGGCTGTATGCTAGGAGTTTGGGAAACTCAACCAACAACGCAGCGAAATTTGGAGACCTGGAGCTTGATCTCGAAATTCTAATCCGCAAAAGGATGAACAACACTATTGTGGAAGGTGACTCCACCCTAGTCATCAGCACGGTGAGGAGACTCCAAAATGGCACCAGAGTGGGAAAGGTTCAGAGACACTAGTGATTGGCACATTCCCTACAAAAAATCCAAGAGCATCTGCAAACGATAAACATAGTGGAGTTGTGTTGGGTACGCAGGTCAGCGAATGGCCTGGCGGACAGAATCACCAACGAGGGGGTTAGCAAGGAAGGACCAAAACTAAACACTACGTAGATCAACATCCCGGAAGGACAATTCAGAATACACTGCATCCAACTAGTGACAAAATATCATGACGGCAGCTTAAGCAAGGAAGGTCACATCGAGGAGGGCAGCAAAAGGCCCAGCGGAAGGAACGAAGGACCCAGACAGGATATGATTGCCCAACACTCGACCACCAATTACAATTCAGGATAAGACTATACAATAAGTGAGGGTACAGCAACAAGGTCGTGTCAATAGTAAGATTTGTGGGGAAAGATCGTGGGAAAGTATCAACGACCAATAGCAGGCAGCGAATGATGTAAGGCAAGAGGGATTGACATGGACCAGTATCGAACCACCACGCCAAAGACCAGATAAGGGGAGTTGCACAGCAGGATATCAAGTGAGTAGGGGCAAGGGCATGTACAGGGATAACGACCAAGTCATCATGATCATACGTACTGTGACGGGGAAAAAGGACGAGAAGGATCACCTCTACAGGTAGACCATGATTGGAAGGACGAGCCCGGATCAGAGAAAGTTCAATAAGAGAAGAAACAACAGAAATAGATGCAAACAGAAGAGTGCAACTGCAAGCGCTACCACGAACACAAGGGTAGGGAAAGGAGGAATCCCTATGTAGACGAGAACAGGTTGAGAATCCAGCAAAGGAGATGCCATAAGCCAGACGAGATGGTGTGAATGAAGCGAACGCACAACAAAAGAAACCCCCTGGGGAAGGGAACTCCAAACAATCCTCAGCGGGTTTCAAGGATGGAGAAAGTGGAAAAAGACGTGGAGGGCACCTTTCATACTCTTGTTGCACTAAAAGGAAAGGCGCCCATCACTCAATTGGAAAATGAAATCAGAGAAAAACGCAAGGGTAAAACATGGGATGCTCTGATTCAAGAAGCGGACTAGGTAACTGACCCGGGAGCCACGCAGCCCAGGGAAACCCTCTACCACAAAATGGAGGATATGGCATGGCAAACAAAGATGATGATTGGCAAAGTGAGCTGGGAAAGGGAGGACGCCCGACTGGAGAACAACAAGGAACACACAAAACTGTTGAATGAAATCTTAAGTCCCCTCAGCAGTCTAGAAACCATTACCAAACTGCTAACTGAGGTCGAGAAGGACCAGAAAGCCAAGATGGAGTGGTTGGATGCTCAATTCCACCTCTACCTGCGCTACATCCATCACATGGACATCACGACAACCGACGAGAATGGAGACATCACGACAACCGACGAGAATGGAGACATCACGACAACCGACGAGAATGGAGCACCAACACATATCATAAAGACTCGCACGGTCTCCCAAAAGGAGGAGATCACATGCCAGGCAGATGAAGGAAAGAAACATATCATTATCCTGGACTAGTGTCTGGTTAGTCTATCGTCAAGTCAGGTGGGTCAGTCTTGTGTCAGTCTCAGCTTCTGTTATTTTTTTCATGTATGTTGTGCTTATCTTTTCAAAAACTAGTTATGGTAGGACTGGGTTGGTTTCCCATGGTGGTAGTCCAGTCATACCCTTTGTTCATTTCAAAAAACGCAACTCGGGAACCTCTGGTCTGGTTTCCTTTTTGGCAGACCAGGGAGTCCCCCTTTTTTGTATCATAACCCTCCTTTAGTAATACAGGCTCTTAAACTCACTTACAAAAAAAAAAGGGGGCTTTATACTTGCAAGGAATTTTGGAATGTTATAACTATGGACATCTATAAAACTCTATTTTTGGCATATTTGGATTGGTGGGTACACTCGGAAAATCATGTTAGCAATCTCTATGTACTCCTTGATGTCTAGCTTTGCTACAACCTTTTATAATATAAGTTTATCCAGTTTTAGTATAAAAAAATATAAGATGTATGGATCATTAGACCAATTCATGGCCCATTTTAATTGTCCACGAATACTATTGAAAGATGATAAAGACTTAACTCTAACCTCAACCAAGCACATATATTCACATATATTTAAGGATTACACTTTTGTCATTTAATTCACATATACTTTCATTGTGATCATAACAAAATGAGATCACTTAACCCAACATTCAACATCAATACACATACTTTTTACAAGTTATAATGACATAGTTAGGTTCAAACTTATCATATAAGATAATATTAACCAATTTTTTTTAAAACATCATGGCTTTAGCTTCCGCCATTTGTTACTTGCACTAAAAGCTTTGTCAATCTAGAAGTTAGCTTGGGATGTAGGGTCATGGGTTCATGTGATAGAATTTTTCCTCACTCTTATATTAACATCATTGGTAGTTTCAATGTCATACCTTTTGAGCCCTCTTTGACTTGTGTTCATTATATATGTGATGTCTATAATCATTGCAAGTCTTATTACTATATTGACATCTACATGTTGGCATTTCATTCCACATTAATATTCTCTCTTTATTTTGACCCCAAAATATTTAGGAAGTTTATGTGATATCCATAACAAGGGGTCAATACCCTAAATAATATAAGTCTCGTCAAGAAAAAAATGTAGGCTTGGAGAAACCAGAATTAATACTTCAAGAGAGACTAAATGTAGTCAAGAATCAATGGAAAGGTATACCCAAAACATTTGGAAGGGATGCCAGTGCTCAATAATAATCTCTAGTAGATATATTAGGGGTATTTCCATCTCATGGACACAAAAACTATATGGATAGGAAATCAAGAAAGAGGCATGCATTGGATCTCAACATCCTTCCTAGTATATGGCAATAGCATCAAAAGGAAGATAACTAATATATATGACCCTATCACAATCCAATCCAAATTAGGTTGTTGGGAATCCCTATAAAGATGTCATCAAGAAATCCTAAGGAAACCATGAAATATAGGAGAAAATTTAACACGACACTTAATGCATGGAAAAATATGGAGGAAGAGAATCCAAAGATGCAACTAGGAAATTCTACTAGAAATGATAGATAGTTTCCAATTCGCAAATCCAATACCCAATAATATTATTTTCACGCATAATAACCTAAGAGTGGGTAACCAAATAATTGGCGAAAGATTAAAAGTGAAGCATTCTTATAAATATCCACAAAAGTGAGGAACCTGACTACACTCCCTTTTTCTTTGAATTGATATGGAAAAGCACCTATAATTTAAGGGCAGCATTAAAAATTTGTCGACATCTTATGAAAACATGAGAGAAGCGAAGATTTATATCCTACAACAATATTTTTTTTTTAAATGAATATGGACTTAAGAGAGTGGAATAGAAGGATTTGAGGGAACAACTCATCCACAAATAAATGAACATCAATATAAGAGGAAATATTACACTGGGGATTAAATTGAGAAATAAAGAGACAAAAACCCTCCACCTTAAGTTAAATAAAGGGTTGGGCGTTACAAGAAGAAACGTTATGGAAACAAAATTCAAGAGTCAAATAGATAAAGGAGGGGGAATTTTATTTTACCTAATCGCAATGAGGAACCACAATTGTAATTGAATCCACTGCAACCCATGGGGACATAATAGAAACAAGACAAGAAAATGAGGCCAAATTGCCCAAATTGCTCAATGATTTTGATCCGGATTATTTTCGACACGAAATGAGAGCATAGATATAACACAAAAATATACAGAGATATTGCAAGACAATAAATAATATAAAAGAGATGTATCAGATATATAACAAGAGGCACATATATACATTAATACACAATTTCTACTAATGAGCGAAATGTACAAAACTGTAGAAATACAGAGTGAAAGACTCGATAGAATGGTGGTATCTTATCTATGAGAAGAGATGTGACAACTACTCACATTCACAAGAATATTATTGTTACAATGAGGCTCCAAATTCCTTTTTAACATAAAGAAAATCCAAAACCCTAACCCTAGAAGATGAAAAGCCAACAGTTTTGTGGACCTTGTTTTGGGTAGTTTGGTGCATCAACTTCCCAGGGGTGTAAATTTGGAACACGATCCTCGTTTGAGGTGCACGATAGCTCATTGGAAAGGTATCGATGAGGAGCTTCATTTTGGGAGCTCAATTGGAGCCTTTGAATATCATTGAGGTTCCCTATCGTGAAAAATATTCGTTTAGGCCCTCAAAATGGCCCCAGGAGTTTAGGAACCGAAAAATTGCTAAAAATAGTAAGTTGCCAACAAAATGTTTTGAACCTGTTGGAATAGGTGGGTGGCCACCGATATCCACCTGGATCAATCCTCCATCCTTAGGAAGCAATGGTCTCTGTTGTGTTGAGTTCCCAGGGGAGAGGGGAAAGCGCTTGTTGAACCTGAACCTTGGTGAGTTGCATACCTTGCTGGAGAAGTTGCGTTGCTTGGTTTGTGGGAGGTTGTTGAGAACCTGATGAGATAACTGTGTGTAGAAGGAATCTTTGCACTTTACTTCAATCTTGTTGACCTACATCTGTTGGATAGAAGGTGCTTGGACTAAGGCTGCAGTGGTTGCAGTGTCCTTTTGTTCACCTTTTGAACAGATTGTGCAGAAGTTTAATTTTGTAGTATGAGATACTACCTTGCGGCACTGTTTAGGTGGGATAGTAGTTGGAAATACCTATGGTATCCTGTAGAGATGACCCCCTAGAGTAACAATGACAATGCATGGCCGAGACTCATAAATAGCATGGCGCTTCCACATATATGGTTGGACCAAAAGAACATCACAGACATCTATTAGGGAAACATCACATAATACCTCATCCTTGAAGGGTTGGATGACGTATGACAATCGACACTGCTGGCTGACACAAAGATCTCATCCTTGGTGAAGCCACCCAATGTTGTATGGTTGCGAGTATGGTGTTGTCAACAATCCCAACTGTTTGACGACCTCTGTCGAGATGAGGTTATGTTGCCTTCCTCTATCAACAATGAAATGCAACGGGGTCTCGTTCACACACAACTGTGAATGAAATAGGTGCTCCCCCTCTTCAGGATCTATTAATTCTTCTGGTTGAATTGTTGTGGTCGCGACAGTAGCAGTGGGGTCTGCGTCGATGATCTGTCTTCTCCTATTATATTCTGAATTAGATTCTCAATCGAGGTTCGACTCCTTTTCTTTGATCTCAACCACCAATGATTATTTTGAGCGACATTCATCAGTGTTGTGCCAGGGGATTTTGTGGAAATCACGCCACTTTCTATTTTCCTTCTTTGTCTTCTCGTGACCCTTATTTTCCTATGGCTTGGAATGGTTTTCAGGAAGTTGTTTGTTAGGGTCGTCTTTATCATACTTTGGTTTTTATGGATTTGCAGACCTGAACTCTCATTTGTTCTAGTGCCTAAATTTCTGCTCGATTTTGACACCGTATCAATAGGCAACTCCCAGTGTTGAGATGTCCAGAAAATCCATTTCAGTTTGGATGTACCTATGCAGAGCCCCACGTTCAGAACCAAATGTCACTCGGAGTCTTTGATACCGAGCTTGGTGCGTAAGGTATGGAAATTATTTGTGAACTCTGGCACTATTTGGCCCCTCTCTTGCCACAGTGTGGTCCATCTCATGTATTGGTCGGCATAGTTACCAACAAGGTAATATTGTCCCTTGACCGCATCCACAAATAAAATACCAAGTGGGCTCTACCCCATATATTCCAAACTCCTCTATGGAACTTTGCTCCCAGTAAGTTTCCCACCAATGT
Organism: Picea engelmannii; assembly: GCA_009831015.1. Taxonomy (NCBI): domain Eukaryota; kingdom Viridiplantae; phylum Streptophyta; class Pinopsida; order Pinales; family Pinaceae; genus Picea; species Picea engelmannii. The sequence goes on along the minus strand of ML792891.1, from coordinate 56,235 downwards.
TTGACATGGGGGAGATCCTTAAGGAGTGCGAAGGTGATCTTTTCCCTATCGGAAAAATTGTGAACATAGAAATAACCTTCTAGTAGATTTAACCATTTTTCTCAGGCATCCGCATCTATCTGACCTTCAAATACAGGAATATCAAAATTGACTTGTACCTTGAAAGGAGAGGTGATTCCAAAGTGGTCGCTTGATGAAGATGCATCTATTTTTATCGGTAGGCATTGAAGGATGTGGGAAAAATTCTCCATCATTTCGTCCCTCTGTCGTGTGAGAGCCTACTCAAGCAACAAATTGATAGAATCTTCTACTCTGTCATTTTTCTTTTCTTCCACCATGGAGGGTTTCTTGGGCATGCAAGAGTAATTGTCCTCAAGAGAGATAAGCTCGAGACCCAACTTCTTATACTCGGACCTCGTCAAGGACATGCACTAAAAAATGATCAAGAGCAGCTTGCTCTGATACCACTAATCCAGATTATTTTTGGCACGAAATGAGAGTGGAGATATAACACAAAAATATATAGAGATATTGCAAGAGAGCCAATAATATAACATAGATATATCGGATATATAACAAGAGGCACAGATATACAGTAATACACAATTTCTATTAATGAGTGAAATGTACAAAATTGTAGAAATACATAGTGAAAGACTCGCTAGAATGGTGGTAGATTATCTATGAGAAGAGATGTGACGGATACTCACATTCGCAAGAAGATGATTGTTACAATGAGGCTCCAAAGGCCTTTTTAACATAAAGAGAATCCAAAACCCTAACCCTGAAAGATGAATAACCAACGTTTTTGTGGACCCCGTTTTGGGTAGTTTGGTGTATCAACTTCTGGGGGGGCGTAACTTTGGCATATGATCTTCGTATCGATGAGGAGATTCATTTTGGGGGATAATTCAAATCATTTGGCCATAATTGATGTGCTCAGTCATGAAAAAACTTTGTTTAGGCCATCAAAATGGGCCTGGAATTTTAGGAACCGAAAAACTGCTAAAAATGGTAAGTTGCCAACAAATTGATTTGAGCCAATTGGAATAGGTGGGTGGCCATCGATATCCACCTGGGTCAAATTTTTCCCAAATTATGATAGAACCATTAGTAGAAATATTTGAATCAATAGAACAAGTGTGTTCTCACATTCCCTCAATGATGACAAAAGACCATAATATGGAACTTTGTCAAAAAGTGGTAAAGAAAGAGGTTATGAAAGTAGTAGAAAACTTCACAAAAGGGGAGGCTTCAAGCCCAAATGGATTCTCGGTAGAGTTCTTTATTATATATTGGAATGTAATTAGAGATGATATTTTGCAAATAAGTGAAGGATGAAGGAATAAGAGTATCCTTAAATCCATTAACTAACACCATCATCAATCTCATCCCTAAGGAGAAAGAAACAATCTCGACACACAAGTTTTGACTTATATTAGTATTTATTATTATATAGAAAATAATATCTAGAGTAGCATGGTTAAAGATAACCTCTTGAGAATAATGTCTAAAGAGTAAGAAGGTTCACCAGAGGTAGACAAATATTAGATGAGATTTCCATAGCTCAGGAATATATGCATTTTATGCAAAAGCGAAAAAGAAAGGAATGATAGTTAAACCAGATATGTGAAAAAAAATAACAAACTAAAATGGGATTTAATAAACCAACTCCAAAAGGCCCTCAAGTTTTAGGAGGCCTAGGCCCAATGGATGAAAGGTTGCATCTCCATTGTCTTGTTTTCAATTCTATTGAATTGCACTCTAAGGGAAAGAAATGAGATTGTGGGTATCAAGGTGTCACCAAATGCAAAGGTACAATTTGTCGATGATACATGTTAGGGATTTAAGAGGCCAAATCAATGAGGATAAGCATGAAATTTTATTTTTCAATACATTAAACCCCATTCAAAAGCATATTAGTAAATTGCTCAACTTCATAAGAGATAACATCCACATCACATACTTGGAGATCACATTAGTTCCTAAGGATCCAAAGGAAATGATTTGGGATAAACCCTTATCAAAGATGAAATAGATATTACATGGCTGGACATTTCAATATCTCTCTTTAGCATTGAGAGTAGCATTACTAAAATATGTCTTGTAGGCCCTTCCATATACCTATTCCTGATTATAGCAACCCCTTTGAAAATAGCAAAGAAAATGGAGAAAATACATAAAGAAATTATGGGGAGGACCTTTCACTACAAGGAGAACACCTTCTAGCGAAGGTTTTTGTAGAGGTTTTTAGTGTTACAAAAATTGGCAAAATTAAAAAAAAAAAAAAACCGTTACAACCTTCTTTATTGGATGTGAAGGTTTTAGAGGAGGTTCTAATGGATGTTCCATATAACTAAAAAGAATTGGGTTGGCAAAGGTTGTAGCGGATGTTTTTTTTTTCGGTAATTTTATTGTCAAAACACACCGGTGCGCCATTAAATACAATGCCCCAGTGTGTACCTGGACATAAAACGCACCCCTACTAACTTACATAAAATGCATAAAACCAAAAAATCACCAGTGCACCATTACATAAATTCTTGGTACATATATAAAATGAAAATGTATCGGTGTGCCATTACATGAAATGCCCTGGTGCATACATAAAACGAAAATCCACTTGTTCATTATTGCATTAATTCCCGAGTGAGTACATAGGAAGAAAACGTATCAATGCATTTATAGTTATTACGCCCGAGATTCCCATCTTTTTACAAGCATCACCAGTGCGCTTTTATTTTATGTCTATCTCGTTGTTTGTATAATTCGTATGTGTCGGTGCCTATATTACCCCATGCATCAAAAGGTACTGAAATTTCGAATATTCGAGGTGAGATGTCTGTGTCATTCTTTGTTTCAAAGCACCGATGTTTTTATTACATATAAAGCACCGGTGTTTTTATTACATATAAAGCATCAGTGCGTTTATTTTATTTAAAGCAACGGTGTTATTATCATATTTAAAGAACCAATGCATATTCATCACATGTCCACCATAAAATTCTAAAACGATATTTATTATTGCATGTTATACGCATCGGTGCTTCAGTATAATTAATATGGATTGGTGCTTCAATATGCTTAATATGCACCAATGCATATAACCCCATAAAAACACTGGTTTCTATATTATTTCAGGCACCATTCTGTGAGTTCATAAAAATGCACCGATATGTATATATTTCAATTAATTGTTTTTTTTACAAATATTTTTTATAATAGTATTGTTTTTTATATTTATGTTATTGTATTTTAATATAATGATTGCATTAATGCCTTATCCAATAGATCATACCTCTGTTATTTGCAACAATGTAAATCATTAACATATTAATTAATCAACAACGCAACATTTGACAATGCAATAAAATAACAAACTCATTTTATTATATATGAATAAGAGACTCGTGTTCATACAAAATGGGTCAACATAAAGGCCCACAATAATCGAAATGGAACCAATATGTATTTGTTACGATTATTGGTAACATGTCTTCATGCAATTGGGACATTATGTCCACTACATTAACCAAAATCCTTGATTTTCACAGACCTATATTCCAAAACATACAACTTGCAGTAACATTCAATTATATCGATTGTCATTAATCACTTGAACTGTTGTCATTGCTCGAGTTGTGTGCATCCCTCATTACTTTATCAGTTGTAGGCGATATTATACTTTGGTTATTTAAACAGATGTTTTCTTGCTTGATTTTTTTTTGACGTTCCAACTAATCATGTTCCATCTACAAAAGTGTAATAAGTAAATCTACATTTATAATATAGTAGAATATACATGATTGCATAAATAAAAAAGTGTACCATAGAAATGAGTGATTCATAAACCATACACATGCTTTCGAAGCTTACCTCATATCATGTAACAAAATATCTTATGTTGACTCCTCTCCATACTTTGTTTCATGCATGTTTAATATGCCATGACAAAGTATAGTCGATGTAATTAATATAAAGGTTTATTATTGTTCCATTAATTATAAAACAAGGAAATTTAAACAACATAGCTACTTACAATTTGTTCAATTAAACCTTGATGCTTCAACATATACCCACAACCCTCAGTTAATCCAATGTTGATCAATTGTTCAGTTGGATTTTCTTTGTATGTTAGCACATATTAGAAGACATACATGGACTAGTGTAAATTAATTGTTTAAATATAAAGATCACAACAAATATGAAAACTTAAGTAACGTCGAAAACATAAGTACTCACAAACTTTACGATCAACCATTTTCTTCATTGTCATCATGTCTTGTGTGTTGATTGGGTTCCATTTTGTTTCTTTTCTACAACATAACAATTGGAAATTAATATTTAATATGATAAATAAATTTGATGTACATAAAAGAATAAATTAATGATCACATACATTTGATGCACATTGTTGTTGGGATGCATCCTTCTATGATGCAATTATGTTCATTTATTTTACCATCTCCTTGTACACTTTTTTGGACATCCCTATCAACATGTATTGACTTTCCACTCATTTGTCACCTGGAATTTTCATTATCTTCCTGAAAAACGAAAAATTCACAATAATTGTTTTTTACATGGACATGAAAGTAAATATAGCAAAACAAATTAATTCGGTAATTATTGAAACATACTGTAGAAAAACATGTTTAGTAATAATACATTTTATATGATATTTTTTTTTATTGTAAGATTTTGCTATTGCAAGTCTCACGGGTCTCATTGACCATGGCTCTGGAAACTCTTCTTGTTGTGTACGTATAACCTGATTCTTGGAGTCACTGTATTGATTTTTGCATTGTAAGTGGAAATTATGTCTATACGTTCTTTCCACTATATCCCTCAAAGCTTTGTAAGACAATTTTTTCCTCTCATTAACTTCAAGCACCCCTCTAGAAGAATCGATGACCAAGCCCTTGTAAACATTTACATCCTTAAGAATTTTTGTCCTCTTAGGACGATATTCCATTCTCTCACTAGCAGTCTCTATAGAAATTCATTTTTAGTAAAAAGTAAAAAAAAAAAAACTTAATGTTAATTACCTTCCAATCCACATGTTTCCTCTGTTGGCAACATTTCCATAACTCTTTTATGCTCTTTTGCACTCAAATTGCGAACAATCTTATCGAGTTTCTTCAAGTTTTTTCTCTATGTGACACGCATTAACAAATACATGTCATTAATTTAAACTTACAGATATTTCAATATATTAAATTTTTAATAAAACTTAAAGAACTTCCCTCCCTCTCTTCTTGGGATGATCTACCTTTGCGCTCGCTCCAATAAGATGTTATCTTTGAACCTATATCTACCATCTTATATTAAAAAAAATCAGGAATCATCAAAAATAGAAATTATGAAATTTTTATACAATCTAGTATTTCGGTGCGCATCATTAAAAAGAACGCATTGGGGCATCAAACATATACACACACCAGTCCGTACTATTATTCATTGTGCATCACTAACCCGTATTCATATGATACAAAAATCAATACTATTTATTTTTTTGACCAATTGGTGTTTTTCACAGATATATGTGCCCCGGTGCACTTTTCTTTCAAGTGAGCACCGGGCAATACCTCAGTACAGTGCGCATCGCATACCACGGTAATGTTTTTTGATAAAATAACTAACAACTATGGGGTTGACATGGTTTTGGATCTGATGTAATGAGTGGTACCATTGCAACGAATACAAAACACCCAATGCAACTAAATAAACCCTATAAAAATATATTGCTTAAAAAAATAAACCCTATATAAAACTATTGCTTAAAAAAAAGGGGGAACGAAAAAAAACAAGAAAAAAGATAGGGCTTCCAATATCGGAGGTAACTATGAAACCTTTTTATTTATTTTTATCATGCATTAATAGTAGTTTGAATCAAATAGTGAAAGATTAAAATGATCAGTAGAATGAAATCACATACCTGAAAAATTTTCTCTGCAGATTTGTATGTGCCCTACGGATCCCCTCCAAATTTGGTTGTTCAAAAAAAATCTACTCACTCCAATCTCTTTCATGGTAAATCTCTCTTCCACAAATATTCCCTCCAAATTCTGCCAAAAAAATGAAATAATAGTGTTTTAATTTATGAACAAATACATTTCATAAAATGAAAATCCCTCTATTTTTTCGATGTGTTTTTTCACTGTATATAGCATATCGTTGAGCTACAAAGTGCACTGATACACTTTGTATGTAAAAACACTTAGTAATATATATATTTAAAAATTTGAATTTGTCATCAAATCGATGCGCCGCACAGATTAATGTGCCCTAGTGTGTATATATGTAAAAACACATCGATATAATTTTTATCGTTAAAATAGAAATGAACATCTTCATTACTAAAATTTACGGATATTTTTCTTTGTAGAGGTTCTAAAGGATGTCATGGTTCGATGTGTTTCATACTGTAGTGCAACCGTGCGTTCTATATATACAGATGCACCAATGTGTAAGAAAATAATTAAAAGTACCAATAACTTTTAATATCAAATTCATGCACGTATTGATGATGGTTTTGGATCAAATGCAAGGAAAAGAAGGTTATAATAGCAAATGGCCAATACTTTAGATTCCATCTCATTCCATATTGTTGCAAGTTTTTCAACTTCTCCCACGCCATTTGAAATAAGTCTAGATTTTATTTATAATTCATTTATCTAATTGAATTTATGTCATTTATGCACGTGCATTTGAATAATTGTTCATTAAACTCGTAGGATCATAAATTAGGATCGAGTTCAGATGAGTAAGATATTCCACCAGTGCAAAAATGTTGCAAGCTCTTATCAAGCGAAAGATATCGCAGGAAAATGTTTGATGAAAATGGACAGCTACTTTACCCTACCAATTGTAATATGTTATCTTCCAGTAACCTTCATCCTGGATCAACGGTATTACACCGTGAATTGGATCTCTTTTATGACACACCAGTGATATGTGGTTGTTCAAAATGTAAAGGGTTGAAGAAGAAACCTCTACGTGTCACATTGTCCCATTATATTAATGATCGACTACCCAAAGTTGATGGTCTAATACATCCCACTAAGGTTAAGAATATAATATGTGATATAAAAAAGACATGTAGGAACATTGATGCAGGAGCCTCGCTCCACGTCTTCACGCGCCAGCAAAGCCAGCGCATTAGCGCTCTAGGAGGGAGCGGATCTCAAAGAGGACGCACTAGACCTTTCGAATTCAGTCTAAATTTTAAAAAAATGTAATTAAATGCTTGAGGGCTCAGGAAAATACGAGCCATGTCTTTAGATAGCCTAAATTTATTGTAATGTGTTAGGTCACCTTTAATCGCTGACAGATAGATAGGTTTAGGTCTGATTCAGAATTGTTGGCATTCAATGTAATTTATGAGAGTTAGGTAGTTGGAGGGAAGGCTCGAGGAGCCCCTCTTTTGTAAAATTATCTTTGTATCGATTTTAGACAGTCAGTAGGAGTTGTTGAGATGTAGAGAGAACTCAAGAGAGGAGAAAGGTGAAATACTCTGTTGCAATCTGAGCTTGTAAACACTTGTACAGAGCATTCAAAGGTTAATACAAAAGTAGTTTTTCCTGCATATGGTTTTCTATGCGTTGTTATTATTTTTTTCTAAATGAATCTGAATGAATCTAAATGTTTACTATGTGTTTATGATATGTTGTTAGATGCATATATATATTCCCTTTGCAGGAGTAGGTAGACTTCTCTATCTGTAGTTTTTCTGAGTAGTTTTGGGATCTTAGGCTTGTGCAAGGAGTGCACACCAGAGTAATTGAAATACTTTGTGAAGCCAGTGCAAGGAGTGCACTTGAACTCTCTCTCGAGTTTAGAGAAGAGTGTGCCAGGTGGGCACACCAGAAATATTCTAAAACTCGGAAGGAATAGTGAAAGGAGTGCACATCAGGGTTGTTGAACACCCTGAAGAGGATTTACTAGAGTTACTAAATACTCTTAGGGCTCTGCAAGGAGTGCATTGAGAAGGCGCAAGGAGTGCGTGAGAAATTTGTTTTGAGTTCTAGGAGGAAGTTACCAAGAGAGCACACCAGAAGATATAGCTCAGGAAGAGCAGTGCAATTCTACACACAGAGAGCACAAGGATTGTGCAAGTGAACTTTTAGAGTTCAGGTTTCAGGAGAACAAGAGTGTATAAAGCCAGCTCACAGCCAAAGCATTGGTCAAGCTCAGGAGAAAGAGCGTCTTCGCCACTAGGAGGGAAAAAGGATTTGATAAAGGAGAAAAGGGTCGAGACCCTTAGAAGTTTGAGCGAGTTCAAGCTCAACAGAGGCAACACATGTAGAGATCAAGCATTCGGGCCTGCAGAGGAAGATTTCAAAGATTAAGCCTTTGAATGTTATTGAAAAATCCTTCATTAGAAGGAAAGCGTAGCAAACGGGAGGAGGAGCTACAACAGTTTTTAGATCGACTACAGGAGGTGATTTGGACCGTCTGATCAGAGTCTCACAGAAAGAGAAGCGTGGGGGAGGATAACAGATCTGAGCACAAGGATCGACAATCATCGGATCCAGTTGAGTCGCCCGATGGTTAAACCTGAAGTACTTCAGACTTCATAAGTTTGAGAGTTTTTATGTGTTGAGAAAATGAGGTTCCCGAAGTCCCAGGGACCCGAAGTAAATATGGATTGTCCATCAGTGGAGACGTGTGTCAACAAACTTGGGGTGGTTCAGAGAACCGACCATCCGAGAGAGCAGAGGCATGGGGAGTTCAAAACTTTCGAAGCTCCGAACAATGGAGTGAATCCTAGCCATTGGTGCTAGGGACATGTGTTAGAGGATCTTAGAGTTCGAAGATCTCGTACTCCGGAGGAAGTGGAGAACAGGTGCTAAGGGTTGTAATACTCCCAAAGGCTAGAGTTGATCTCAACCATTAATTGAGGAGGACACTTGGCAATAGATCTAGGGGTCCGAAGGGATAGCACTCTAGAAGAATTAGGTTGATTCGAGTTGAGAACTCCCAAAGGCCTGGGAGCCAAAGCTAATCATGGTCGTTCATTCCATTGGATGTGTGGCACTAGATCTTGAAGTATAGAGGTTTGTTACTCCGGGAGAACTATGGAGAAGTTTCGTCAAAAGCTCTGAATCGCGGAGAGGATCAGGGCCATTGATTTTCAGAGGATACATGGATCCTGATCATGTCACTTCGGAGTTCGGTACTCCAGTGGATTGGAAGTGTAAGGTGTCAGGGCGTGCATAACGACTGAAGCCCGGACTGTCAAAGCCTAGTCAATCGTTGATTTGAGCGGGGTTTATAGGTCGTCAACCCCGCTATGGATTCGACACTCTACAAGTTTGTTGATTCAGGAGGATTGTGGAGGTTGTTTGTCGGAGCTCCCGAAGCATAAAAGCTCTGAAGTCCCAAATTGGGCGGAGTAAAGAGAATAAGCCCTCGATTTTGAACTTGGGGTCACGTGGAGGTAGTGCTTAACCTGCAGGAGCCTACCAGATAGACATTTTGGCTCGAATAAGAAAGAAAAGGCCTATGGAACTAAAACCAGAGGATCTAGTGGGACCTTGTGAGCTAATCCAGCTCATAAACTTTGAAGATCCTTAGACCGAGAAGTCAACGAACCCCAGGTGAAGGTGGGGGTCCGCACCAAACACTTCCATATGCTCCTTTTTTGAAAAATTGGAAGCCAAATCAACTATGTTTCATCCTAAATTGACCAATCCATCTCCTTCCATTGAGTCAATGGAGAGTTCGTATAGTGAGACAAAGTATGATATCAATACTACCCAAAACATCACTACTAAGAGATCCAAAAAGTTGTATGAGCTAAGAGAAAAAATGTCAAAGTACACACCAAAGTCTGTTCAATTGTTGGAAGGCAGCAATAACTTCTCTCTTCCTATCCATCTGCAAAATAAATACCAAACTTGTTACAACCGAGCTTTGTATGGTGTTTGGCTTTCTTCCATGCATGTGCCTGATGTTGGAACCAAATTCTCTTTTTTTGGTAATAGTTTTATGGTTTTCAAGTTGAAATGAATGTTGCAAATCTTGGGTTGTTTATCCTTTCACATGTATTTTTTCCTCCCAAACAATCAGTGGTGCTTATTGTAGATTTTAACCTTATACAATATTTTACTGCAAACTGATTTTCAATAAAAGAACATAAAATATACAATGACAAATACATACATTACACAGATATTTTTCACCTGGAAACCCAAACGGGGAAAACCAACATATTCTATATTCATACACCACATACAATGTTTACAATACAATATACATATAGAGCGATATCCAAAACCCTAATCCAGTGACCTGGATTAGTCAATAACCCTAATTTCTTAACCAGAAATAGAAAACCATCGGTGAAAAACCGCCCATAAATGGACACAAAAATCGAGAAAAAAAATTGGGGGCACTACCTCTGAACCCCCCTTGCGCACTTGGTGCAACGTAGACATTACTTCTTGTCATGCAAAGAATATAACACATATCCAACACTTATGCCATTTTTTGGTCCTCTTTATAGTCTGTTTGATTACCTGAATATTTTCAAATACAAACATAACATTTCCATGTATAGTATGTGCATGAATGGTTATGCTTCTGAAAAATTTAATAGGAAAAACATGTTATATATCAACGATCATCCACAAAATCAAGGGAACATTGCAGGGTTCATAAATGGTTGCAGAGACTCATTTTTTAGTGCAAATTGTTCCTTTGAGGAACACTCCAATGACAAAGAGTTCTTTATGAAAAGGAAGGCATTCAGATTTGTTGTTGTGCATGCAATATGTAGTTTGTCTCTTGGTGACGAGTTGTTAATAAACTATAAATTTCATAGACCATCAACCACTCATAAAAAAACATCTTTCATTAGGTCTACCTTTATATGTCCCCTTGGGGCATAAGAAAAAGATGATTGAGTAATTGTATTTTTGGATTTTCAATGGAACTGATGTAAATGTATTGCTTCATTCAACATTTGTTTTATAAATTGTTTGGTTTCATATTACAATCATTATATCAAATATGGGGACTAAGCTCTCTATAACTTCTACACATGGACTTTTATTTATTTTATTTATTGAGTTTGTTTAGTATTTTTATATTTTTAAATATTAATATAAAATTAATTTAATATAATATTCTTTTAACCTTAACAAATTTATTAATTTATTCACTTACCAAATCAAATACTTACATTTCCTTGTGGGGAGATTCATAATTAAGTTGGTGGTGGAGCAAAAAATCATAAAGTGATTTAAAGAAAATTGTGTATATTAAAAATTCATTATTACTAATTATTTCATTTTCATATTTAATAATTATTCAAAAAAAAACATATTTAAAATTCATTATTATTAATGATTTTGTTTTCATATTTAATAATTATGATTATAACAATTTTTTTAAATATAACAATTATAAATTTAATTATGAACAATTATTATAATGTTATCAATAAAATAAATGAGAAAATAGCATTTCATAAAAGTAATTTTTCTTTGTAAACATGCTTAATCGACATATTGTATCTTGGTAGAAATTAAGCAATTCACCTTGAAGAAGAATTAAACATTATATGGCATTAACAGTTACAAGATTTTGCAATTACAGTCCAAAGTAAATGATTTCATAAAACTAAAGTTAAACATTATATGGCAACTCTAAATTCTAATGTGTGATACATCTTAAATTTAATTTAAAAACAGAGAAATCATTAACGTACTTATAATACATTTTATAAATCAAACAACAACACATGATTTGAAAAAACACAATATACATGTGTGTTATATTGTTTATAGTGCATCAGTGTGATTAAAAGCGCACCTATGTGGTTGTTATGTAAAAATGCATAGAGATACAATTTAATTGACAAAGTACATATGCAAAATTCCACAATTAAAGTTTTATGGAGGTTGTGCTTTGCAAAGGAAAACACTCTTCAGTGTCTCTCATAATTTAGTGCATGGACTCGATCCTATACAACTTCCTTACTACTCTACCTCGAATCTCCTCCTCTGTGGGCTTCTCGACTTTCTCCAAGATATTGTCCTCGTCATTCATGCAACCATAATATGAATTGGCGTCAATTCGCATGTAAATCACATACTTGCACCTCCTCTTCTTCACCTCGAGGGGGCTTATCGAATAGCTCTTTTAGGATGGGGATCAATTTCATAGCCTCGAGGAATCTATAACCAGGTCCCTTGTCAATGGCACTGGGAACATCAACTTTGTTCCCTTCCAATTCCGTCATCTTGGCCCATACTTTAGCATAATTAGGACCACCAAGCTCTACAATCAAAGCTTCCTAGTGCCCCTTTTCCTTGTTCAGCAAGAAACTTCCCAAGTGGATGTCTTAATTATAACACTGTGTCAACCTCAAGAATGACCTAAGGTCCATATTGTATATTTAATAGAAGTTAAGAAGCACATTTGGAAAAACAATCGGTGATCCATAAGCTTTGTTAGCATGCCTTATCGCTAAATATTAAGCATTTCCTCGGCCTCAGTCTGCTCGTCAATGAGATCCTCACATGTGTACTTACTAAGAAGCTCATGTTTCTTCTTCTCCACAACCATGCACTCGATCACTTTCTAATCCAAAAGGGGCACATGGGAAACAAACTCTTGCTCTCTCTATTGTTGATTTCCCTTGTCCTGTGCTCCAAATTTTTCCACCACATCATAATCTTCCTCGAATAGGACTAGCTTAATCGAAATGACCTATCCTCTCTTGATCGTCAACCTATCCTCCCTCTAGATAGACTCAATCCTTTGCCACTCCCTCGGTGCTTTGGCCCGCATCTCCTCCTCCGTGGGTTACTCAACTTTCTCTAAGATATTGTTCTCATCATCCCTGTCACCATAATGACTAGCATCAATTCACTTGTAAATTGCATACCTAGACCTCCTCTTCTTCACCTTAGAGAGCTTATCGAATATCTCTTTCACGTCGGGGAGGAATTTTATAGTTGCACTTGTACAATTGGTTGTTGGAAGATTGTAACATGCCATCTTATAGTAATCAATTGTGCAAGTACGGCTGGGAAATTCATCGTCAGCATAAAAGAGCTATTCAATAAGCCCCTTGAGGCGAAGAAGACGAGGTCTAGGCATGTGATTTACAAGCAAATTGACACCAGTTATTATGGTGACATGGATGATGAGAACAATATCTTGGAGGAATCTGAGCAGTCCGTAGAGGAGGAGATGTGGGCCAAAGTCTTGAGGGAGTGGTAGAGGATTGAGTCTATATAAAGAGAGGTCAGGTTCACTATCAAGAGTTGGGAGGTTGTTGTCATTAATCTGGTCCAATTCAAGGAAGATGAGGATGTGGTGGAAGAAATGGGAGAGAAAGACAAGGGAAACCAACAGCAAAGACAACGAGAGTTTGTTTCCCTTGTGCCCCTTATGGATGAGAAAGTGATCGAGTGCATGCTTATGGAGAAGAAGAAACATGAGTTTCTTAGTAAGTACATGGAAGAGGATCTAATGGAGGAGTATGTTGAGTCCAAGGAAATGATTAATATTTAGCGATAAGGCATGCTGACAAAGCTTATGGATCATCACCTTTTTTTTCCAAATGGGCTTCTTAACTTCTATTAAATATACAATATGGATCTTAGGTCTTTCTTGAGGTTGACACAGTGTTATAATTAATACATCCACCAGGGTCCTTTCTTGTTGAACAAGGCAAAGGGGCACTTGGAAGCTCTAGTCATAGAGCTTGGTAGTCCTAATTATTCCAAAGTAAGGGCCAAGATGACAAACTTGGAAGGGAATGAAGTTGATGTGCCCGGTGCCACCAGAAAGGGCCCCGGTTACAGATAATTTGGGGCTATGAGATTCCTCCCCATCCTCAAAGAGATATTCGATAAGCCCTCTCGACAAAAAGAATAAGAGGTGTAGGTATGTGATATACAAGTGAATTGACATCAGTTCATATTATGGATACAAAAATAACAAGGGAGGTATCTTGGAGAAAGTTGAGCGGCCTGCGGAGGAGGAGATGCAAAGTAGAGCACTAAGGAAGTGGCAGAAGATCGAGTCCATGTGATAAATTATGACCTATGTTTTTTCCTCCACAAAGTAAAACCTCCACAAAATTTAACTGTGGAGGCTTGCATATGTAGTTTGTGAATTAAATTATTTTTCTTCTAGTTTCTCCTCATGTTGTTGTTGCACTTCACATTGTCATCGTATCCAATTCACATAAAATTCTTTTTAGGCATATATTTATAGATAAAACAAATTTAAAATATAAAACACAAACATATATAACTAATTTGTATTTATCAAAAACCAAAACTAGTTTATATTTGCAAACAAAAAATGAAAAAGTAATTGGTGTTATTAATAACTTCATATGCACCACTACCAGTGCTCCATATTAGACATAAGGCATCGAATAGCGATGTGTTAAATTTAACACATGGGTGCGTCATTGTTAGTCGAGCACCCATATCTATAGTGGTGTGTTGTGATATATAGCACATTGGTTAAGGATTGTCATATAAAACGACCTGCAATTCCATTTTACATATGAACTATGTAACTTGGGGCGGTTGGTTCTACAGAACACACCACTATAGTAAAAAAATTTAATGATAAAGTTGTGTGGTTGGTTGTATGAAACGCTGATCCATATGGATATCGGTGGCCACCCACCTTTTCCAACTGGCTCAAGAAATTTTTCTGACAATTTTGGCAATTTACTATTTTTAGCAGTTTTAACTTTCGGGGCCATTTTGAGGGCCTAAATGAAGGTTTTTCAGGATCAAGCTCCTCAATGATATCCAAAGGCATGATTGAGCTCCCACAATGAATCCCCTCGACGATACCTTTCCAACGGGCTATCACACGCCTAAAACAGAGATCGTATGCAAAAGTTACGACCCCGGGAAGTTGATGTACTAACTTACCCAAACGGGCCCCACATGACTTTTGGCGCTTCATCTCCTAGGGTTAGGTTTTTGGATGTATAGGGTTTTTGGCATTATTGTTTATGGTAAAAAGGTCTTTAGAGCCTCATTGTAATGTTCTTCTTGCGAATGAGCACAACTGTCACATCTCTTCTCAGAGATAAGCCACCACCATTCCAGCAAGCTTGTTTCCGCTGCATTTTACAGTTTCAGCTTATTTCATTATTGAATAGAAAATCAGTTTTACTATGTCCCTGTTATTTTGTGCTAAGAATCTATTAATAATCTGTATTCATTTCGTTCTGCTCATAAAATCCGGATCAAATGCACCGGCACTCTATGTTCCTTTGAGCACCCATCTCTTTTCAATGGTGCATTGTATTTTATGACACACCGGTAACGAGTGTTACAACAAATTTTGTCTCACCCCGTGCAACTTGCTTGGATGGCCTTTCCATTTCCCTATGCAGACTTGAAGTCCCCTTTTGTAGCTTTTAGAGCACAAAAAACACATTTTTCCACATATACGCGCCATATCAGTTAGACAACAAGCATATACGCAGGTTGCTCTACTACATCCCGCATACATCGGGTTTGGTGCTCAAAATTAAAAATTATGTTGGGTTTCCATGCCATGTCACGGCATCCATGATCCTTGACCTTCCACATACTGGAAATGCTCCGACTCAATCCCTCAGTTCCATTTGAAGGCTATAAATTGAGTCATACCCAAGCCTTGGAAGGAGAGAATTAAACTTTGAGAGCAAAAATACTCTAGAGAAATTTCACTTCATATTGAGTCTGCATCCCTTTATCCTTGAAAGTCTGAATTAATTTTTCATCCCCCGAGCTCTTCCTTCTTTGCGATGGAGAACCTCATTGTCTCATTTATATGAGCTTGCCTTTGGTGGATGATTAAAGTGGTGGAGGCCCAGCTAGAGGGACCTAGTTTCTCGGTTCTGAGATGTGTCGTTACAGAATTTTGTCACCTATATACTTATGCTGATTATTTTAATAGAAATATTATTTTCTCGTCCAATTGATATCTTGCAAATATTTGAATTATTATTCCATGGGCGTATTTGTCATGTATGTTAATGGGTTATGCTAATACATATGTTAACATTATATATTATCACCATATTCTTGCGTATCTTGGTTGTTGAGGACAAGTTGCAAGTATAAAGCTTTGAGTTGTGTGCTCAGCGGTGGTCTTCATCGAACGTCTGGGTGAAGTAGGATCTTGGCCTTGTCTTGTTAGCATTTCATTTATATAACATGCTTGGGATTAGAGTTGATTTATGCGTGTCATTATGTCTGTTGTGGTTTACACCATGCCATAGAGAGATTTTCCACGTAACAAAATTAGCGACCATACTAGGGATTGATCTTTTGTTTTGGGGTTTGGAGTGTTTTTCTCCTTGACTTTCTCTTTGTTAGCCCGAGTTTCCTTTTCGCATGATTGTTTGAAAACCTATTTTTACTTTGCATATGAGTTTATTGGCTTAATCCTTGCACTGGCAGTGTTTTACTATATATATGTGGTTTTTCCCTTGATAGACGCGTACATATGTGGGTTGTCCTTCTTGGGGGCACGTACATACGTGAGTTTTTCTCAAACAGTCGTGTACATCAGCTCTTTAGGCTTACTGGTTGAGTTTGGTGTTTGCTAGGTTAGTTTGTCTGGTTGTTGAGTCTTCTTGGGTCTCTATCCTAACTGTTAAGTGCTTACAGAGTGATAGGAAACCTTCTTATTGTTGAATTTTCATGCAGTATTCTTTCTTATCATTTTTTTCATTGATTTTCCTTCCACATTGGTCTGAGTTTTTGCTTCTTGGTATCCTTCTTGGCTTGACTCTTTTTGCTTGCAGTAGGGTCTATCTGTGAAGTTGTTATGCAGTCCTTGAATTTTCTTTTCTTTATATCGAAAATACAAAAAAAATTGCTCATTTTGCATTATGGCATTTGCTCTTTTGATTACTTAGTATTATTTTTGACACATCTGGAAGGATTACATTGAAATTGAAATTGTAGAAATTACATTGAAAGTTGCATTTAGAAGCTTAACATCTCTTGCGAATTTAAGATTAAGACTTAGCAGTGTTTTTTATATTCGCTTCTTTTATATGCCGAGTCGTAATACCATTAGTTTCATGATCACACCTCTTGAGTAAACAAAATCCATTAAATGTAACGACGATTAACTAAAATTGATTAGAAATGATTTCATTTTCAGGGTATACAAACAAGTATAAGACACAGGGCCTTGGAATATGATTTTGTGAGTAAACTTCTTCAAGGCTATTAAACTAAACATATGTGTCTGACCAGGGAGTAGTGAAACCCATTGTGTAATTAGTGGCGTCAGGAGGCTCTTCTCACACCGGAGTTAAGCACGAGGTCGCATGAACTTGGTTGCAGAAATATTCCTCTAATACATTCTTAGTGTCAGAGATATTTATGTGTTTCTATTCATATTTGGGGATCTTGCTAGTACCTTTACCTCAATGAGAGGCGATGATTTCAAGATTTCGAGCTTTATTACCCTACCCATACGGTGGACTGTACTTACAATTGTTCACCTGCGCATTGGTTGTATTGTGGTGACTCTAGTTGCTTGACATTGGTAGCCGCATAGATTACTTGCAGGGGTTATTCTGCAGGTACACTGAGTCAGATAAGGGTCGGACAACACACATCCTTTATGGAGGATTACCTCTTCGGGGGGATCTGACTGACTATGTTGTTGATCCCACGAGGGCCCTTATAATTGATCACGATACCTCCAATATTTTGAAGGGAGTCTCGGGCCCCTCTTGGGAGAGGCATACCAACTCTAGTGAGGGATGCCCCTTTTCAACCACTATATCTTGTTTGTTTTCATTTAGCATTTTTTCTTTATTTTGGTGTGCTCTCTAATTGTTAGTTGGTCCTAGGATTTGGTTTCACATCTTGTGTCTTGAGTCATCGTGGAGCAAGACCAACCTCCTCACAGGTCTCATCGTTTGTTGAAGTTACCACTGCATTTTGATTCTTTACCGAAGTTTCCTTCTAAAAGGCGTAAAGTTAATAAACATGGTACATATATCTCCACCTCCCAGACTTGTGATTATCCAGTTATGAGTACTGAGTCAAATCCGAACGACAAAGGGATTCCCTTGACTCATATACATTATGTGATTAGTGGGATCCCTTTGAATCCTCCAGCTGTGATGGTTGGAGTGCCGGAGATTCTCATCCCTACTGCTACCCATCCTGTGGTTTCTACTCGACCCATAGAAATGAACCCTTTTGGGTCTCTTTTTGGTATGCCAGGATACAATTCTCGGTCCATACCTTCGGTATATAACCCTTTTTCTTTTGGTATGTCCAATATGACGTTGCAACTTTCATCCTCTATTTAGTTGACTAATGCAAATTCTAGTTTTGGACCTGGGGGCATGGCTCTTCTGCATGCTCCTCTCTTGTTTGGTGGAGGTCATATTCCCCAAACAAATCCTACGGTTAGAGGCCAGACTCCTTTTTCTTTTGGGTCTAATCCTAGTCTCAATGCTCCTGGATGGAGTACTCAACCATGCAGACATGTTACTTCCCATATTACATCCTTTCCCCCTCCTCCATCCATGTCGATTCCAAAAAACACATTTGTTATGACAAATCCTCCTCTGTCCTCCGGAGTTCCATCCGAAGGGAGTCAATTTCACGTTATGAGAAACTCCAAGCTCATAGCTCCTCTAGCTGGGGGAAGTGTTTATAATGCTCATTATGTTGCCTCCGCGGGTATGGTGCCCATAAAACCTCTTATGAATCAGTTTGGAGGAGGATATTTCCTTGTCAAATAGGGCTATGGTATATACCAAAACCTTGAATGGCCTACAATCCCTCAACACCAATCTTTCCTGGGAGCATGGGATTAGACGCCACAACCGCGGATCCCTTTTCTATCCACGCTTAATCTGCCAGACTTTTTGAAATTAATGAATGACCCAATGTGTCACAACCTGTCATAGCCCCCTGTCCCCACCAAGCTTCCTTCGGACATTCCAAATTTCGAAGGAAACGCTAGCGAGGATCTGGGTGATCATGTTACTACTTTTCATCTTTGGTGTTCATCCAACTCCCTTAATGATGATTCTATTAGTTTGAGACTATTTCAACGCACCCTCACAGGGGTTTCCACAAAGTGGTACATTGAGCTACCAGGGGGAACATACAGAAACTTTAATCAAATGATTTTGGTCTTTCTCAACCACTTACAGTTGCCAGTTCGTTACGATGTTGGCATAGAACTTTTGTCGGCCTTTCTCCAAGATAATGCCACGCATATCTCGGACCATATCTAAGAGTGGCGTAGATGGAAGAAGTTTATTAAAGCCTACATTCCTCCATAGTTAATGTCGGAGTGGTTCCTTAAGTCCTTATTGCCTTATATTTCGAAGGATGTTTCAACATCTGGAGTAACATTTGAGGAAGAAGTTATTTTCAAATCCCAACAATTGAACCTCATATATGCTCAGTCTGGGATGTTGTATGAAATTCTTCGTAACACGTCACAGTCGAATTATGACCTTAGAAAAAATACTGGGCCTCATAACGATGGCATCATAGGCTCTGCAAATGCTAAATCTACAGACTTGGTGATGAAATACTTGAAGGATTTTTCTCTAAGCCAACCTGTAGCAGGACAAGCTTCGACTTCGTCCTCCACTCCCACTCATTCGGTGGATGTGCATTATGTACAATCGTCATCCAACCCAAATGGTAACCAACAACCTGGAGGGAATAGAAAAAAAAGGACGAGTTAATAATGGTAAGGGTGGGAAAAATAATAACAAATCTAAGGACGACACTAACAATGATAGATCGAATAATAATGTTGGTCAGGACAAGAAAGAAAAATGGAAGGTGAATTTTCCTTGTAAGCTTTCTAAAGATGATCACCTTACCCACTTATGCCCCAAAATCGAGGAATCCTCGAGACTCTTATAACAATCGCCTGATGTGCTGACCAATTTGTTTCCACATAATCAACACATGGCTTCGGTGTCCTCCAACACCGAAAATGCGTCGAGTGGGAATCAAAACCCCTCAACAAATGAAGGTGGCCATCTATGTGTTAATATGGTCAAGTATCATATTGATGTAGCCACTCGATCTTGTGATTATGGTTCTTCACAGACTGTTACGGGTCCAGAGTCTCCCCCTCCTCCAGAAACACCCTTTAAGATCGAAAAGTTGAAACCTTTGTCTCGTATTCCGAAAGGAGTACTAAAATGCTCTAATCACAATCCTAATGCCATAGCTGCCGAGAATTATTCAATTGTCGAAGATCTGGGTTAAACCCCTTGTGCGATGTCAGCTTTGGAGGTGCTCCAGACGTGTCCTTCACAAATGAATGCCTTGTTATCTGCTTTAGGAGCTCTACACCCATGTGGCTCGAAGGTTATTAAGTTTGATGTCATGGATCTTAAGCCTCACTTACCTTACCACGTGACCTTTCAAATCCATGTGGAGTACATGAAAATTACCATCAAACGCATTGTAATTGATGAAGGTGAAGCAACATGCGTGATGTCCCTAACCTGTTAGAAAGTCATTGGCTCTCCTACTCTATCCCAATCTATGACTATGATGGCCACATTTTATGGGTGTGCATTTTGACCCCACGAAATTCTTCTTGTGTTTCTGTTCCAGTTAGGTGGAAAGATAGTGGAGGTTTATGTCGATGTGGTGGATGCGCCCCTTGACTATAATTTACTACTAGGGCGTAATTGGACTTATTCCATTATCATGATCGTGTCGTCAGTTTTCCGCACTTTATGTTTTACTCACGAAGGGAAAATAGTGACAATTGATCAATTGTCCTTTGCGCATGCTAGTCCTAATGCATCGGTTGGACCTTCAGTCCCAATAATTGACAATTATCAGCAGGAAACCGAGAATGTTGGCGTCAGAATGTATTCCTCTCTTATGGGTAGCTTTGATTTCGTGGCACCAATCCATCACATTCATGCCATTTCCAGTAAGTCTTTCTCATCGATGAGGTTCGTTCTTTTTCGTACTTCGTATTTCAATAACCCTTTGACCCTACCTTCCCCGACTATGTCGTGTGGAGGTTAGTCGCACATTGGGATGGAAATCCCACTGTCAGCGTCAAAGGTTGCGTATCAGGCTATTATTAACACTACTGCTAACTTGGATCCTTTTTCTCCTCAGAAGGACGAGGAGGATCCTGTTCTAGAGCCTTTATGGGTCTCACATTCGTCTTGTTTGCATGATTTCCTCGACAATACTTTACCTTCGGATGAATCCATCTTAGAGGTCATGTATGGTCCCCATAGGCCTTGGGACGATATGCATTATCACCCCTATTTCCTCCTAGATCTTGTTAGGATCGAACAATATGAATTTAGATCTACCTTGAGTGAGATGGTCGGTCATGCTATGGTTTCGCTAGATATGCATGGTATTTATGCCGAAGGAAACATGGCGAATATTTCTCCTACCGTCACAATTGACATCTCTCGAATTCCTGGAAAAATTGAGAACATATATATCAGTGTGGATTGTTCGCCTGGAGAAATTCAGATCTACACTAATCTCTTCAAATAATCTTGTGACGTATTTGCTTGGACATACGAAGAGATGTCATGGATCAACCCCAACATTGTCGAACATGAGATCAAGACTTATTCAGATGCTAGACTTGTTCGACAACATCTTAGGGTTGTTAATCCTAGGAAGGCCCCTGCTATTAAGACAAAGGTATAGAAGCTACTTAATGCTATTTTGATCCAGATGGATGTCGGTGGCTTCCCACCTATTCCAACTTGTTCATTTTGGCAGTTTTTTCCTAGTTTTTGGGTCCCCGGCATTCAGGGTTCTTTTGAGGCCCTAAACAACGTTTTTAGGGCTCTCCATAATCAAGCAATAGAAGAAGTCAGGGTCTGATGGAAACATGTGCATTCCTCAGATAGACCATTCCAACATGCTATCTTGCACCTAAAACGAAGATCGTATGCAAAAGTTACGACCCCGGGAAGTTGATGTTCTAACTTACCCCAATGGGGCCCACATGACTTTTGGCGCTTCATCGTCTAGGGTTAGGTTTTTGGATGTCCAGGGTTTTGGAATTCATGTTTATTCTAAAAGGACTTTAGAGCCTCATTGTACTCATATTCTTGCGAATGAGCGCAACCATCACATCTCTTCTCATAGATAAGCCGCCACCATTCCAACAAGCTTGTTTTCCGTTGCATTTTATTGTTTAAGCTTATTTCCTTATTGAATAGAAACCAGTTTTATTGTATCTCTGTTATTATGTTTTAAGCAAATTTTAATAATAATTTGTATTGATTTCGTTCTGCTCATAAAATCGAGATCAGTAGTATCATAGCAGATTGCTCCTTGCCATTCTTAATCCATGTCCCCAATGAGGTCAAGATACAAAGAATTGGGTCTCGAGCTTGTTTTCTTGAGGACAAAATCTCTTGCATGCCCAAACAACCTCTCATGGCGGGAGAAAAGAAAGATGATGAGACAGGAGATCCTTTCAAAATGTTCCTCGAGGAAGCCCTCATGCAACAGAGGAACGAGATGATGGATAGATTTGTGCAAATCCTTGGGTGGCTACCAACATGCGACACATCTTCCTCAAGCGTAAGTGTTGCCCCCTTCAAGGTACAAATCAATTTTGTTATTCCTATATTTGAAGGTCATATAGATGCAGATGTTGTAGACAAATGGTTGAATCTACTAGAAGGGTATTTCTCTGTCCATAACTTTTCGAATAGAGAAAAGATTACTTTTGCGCTCCTCAAATCCGTTCCCCATGTCAAAGATTGGTGGGAAATTTTCTGTGAGCAAAAGGAAGTAGAGGAACCCTCGTTATTTATAGTAGCGATCACCTGGGAGTCCTTTAGGGATGATATTGAGGAACAATACTACCCTGTCGGAAGTTATGATGACCTATATACAAAATGGACCACACTGTTGCCGGAAAGAGACCAAGCAATGCTCGAGTTCACAAATATCTTCCATACCTTGTGCACCAAGATGGGTATCAAAGATTCTAAGCAACATCTGGTGCTCAAATATCACGGTGGTCTACATAGATACATCTAGGCCGGAATGGAGTTTCTGGACATCTCATCCTTGGGCGCGACCTACCGATATGTCGTCAAAATTGAGCAGAAGCTTAAACAAAAGATGCGACAATTTGGTCTTGGGAACCCCTTACAACAAAAGCAAGGAAAGGGCGGCCCCAACCCGCAGAACAAAGGACAGAGCAAAGATGGACAGCCTTAGGACAACTAGTCCAAGTCGCAAGAAAAGAAGGACATCAAAAAGACAAAGAAAGATACCGGGAAGTGGCGCGACTTCCATAAGAGCCCCTAACATAACCCTGTTGATTTCTTCTCAATGCAGTCGTTGGTGGCTGAGGTGAAATCATTTGAGTCAGATGTGGGTTCCGACTCTAGGTTAGAACAATAAAGGGGGAGATGGATCATTGACGCAGAACCCAATGCTATTGTTTCTACCACCAAGCTCCAGCTCGGTGAACCAGACGAGCCAAAAGAAGGTGAGCGCCTTTTTCATTCATAGATGTGGGTGAAGGGTACCCTCTTGCACTTCATCGTTGATAGCGATAGCCAAAAGAACCTCATCTCAGCAGAGGTCATCAAGTGGCTAACCATACCGACAATGCCGCACTCACATCCCTACACCATTGGATGGCTCCGCCAAGGAAGTTATCTTCACATCAGCCAACAGTGTCACTTGTTGTATGACATCAAGCCCTTCAAAGTCGAGGTATTGTGTGATGTTTCTCCTCTTGAAGTTTGTAATGTTCTTTTGGGCCAACTGTATTTATGGAAACATCATGTTTTATATTATTCTAGGCCTCACAGTGTTATTATTACTTTGAACAATAAATTGTACATGACAACCGAGGCAGTCCTACCTAGTGTTATTTCCTTGATCTCTGCCAAGCAATGCAGGAAGGTCATCTCTCAGACCGGGAAGTTTTTCTTCTTCATGATTCACTCTCATAGTGAGTGAAAGATCGCAGACATATCCAAGCCCTCCGTGGCCGACCTTTCCACACAGCAAAAGCAAGTGGATAAGGTAATGGAATAATACTCAAATATCTTCTCCTCACCTACCCGGGTATGTTGTGGCATCAAAGACTGGGGCATATTGGAGAGAAGGGTCTTCGACTACTACACGGTAAAGGTATGGTCGAAGGTATGTCTAATTGCCCTCTGGATTTTGATTTCTGTGAACATTGTCTATATGGGAAGCAGAATCGAGTAAGATTCCCCTCTGGTGCAACGAGGGCAGAAGGAATTTTACAGCTAGTTCACAGTGATGTTTTTGGACCTGTGTCGGTCCCATCATTGGGA
>ML792891.1:0-30084 GCA_009831015.1 Picea engelmannii | reverse complement strand
GGTACAAGAAGCTGTAAGGATAGAGTGTGACAGTCAAAGTGCAATTTTCTTGGCAAAGAACCCTGCTTATCATTCAAAGACAAAGCACATTGATGTTCAATATCACTTTGTAAGAGACATGATTGAAGAAAAGAAAGTATCACCGATGAAGGTGGACACTTTGAAGAATGTTGCAAATTCATTAACAAAATCTGTGAGCACTGAGAAGTTCTCTTGGTGTAGAGGATCCATGGGCATTGCTGCCCTGGATTGTTGACTATGTAACCCTGTAACCCCTTGTGTGCAAAGAAAACAACAAGTGGGAGAATGTTGGGTATGTGTTATATTCTTTGCACGAGTAGTAGTGTCTGAGCGTCTGTGTTGGGTGCGCATGGGGGGTTAGAGGGGGGGGGCACTAGGCCCCCCCTCGAGGGGTGCAGAGCCCCCTGCGTGGGGGTTCGGGGGCAGCGTCCCCGATTTTTTTTTTTCGGGACGACATATTTCTGGGACCACATGATATTAGGTAGTTTTTCGGCACATGGTTTTTTGCCGATGGTTTTCTATTTCCGGTTAAGGAATTAGGGTTTTGGACTAATCCAGGTCATTGGGTTAGGGTTTTGGATGCCGCTGGCTCCTATATCTATATTGTATTGTAAACAATGTAACACAATGTATGAATATAGTATATGTTGGTTTTCCCGGTTTGGGTTTCCAAGTGAAAAATCTCTGTGTAATGTTTGTATTTGCCATTGTATCTTTTATGTTCTTTTTTGAATATCAGTTTGCAGTAGATATTGTACAAGGTTAGAATTTACACTACACTGTTAGGTCAAGCATCCCATTGATCTGACCCCGGGTGCACCTCTACCCAATGAGCCAGTCTACCGCCACTCTCTATTAGAGAATGAGGATATCAAGCGGCATATCCAAGAACGGCTCCACAAGGGGTACATCCTTCTCAGCTCATCGCTTTGTGGGAACCCAATCATGCTAGTACAGAAGAAAAACAAGACCTGGCGACTCTGCATTGATTATAAGACCCTGAATAAAATCATAGTCAGAAATCGGTACTCGATTCCCCAAATCGACGACCTCCTTGATCAACTCACGGGGGCCAAATACTTTAGTAATATTGATCTGAAGTCTGGCTACCACCAGGTCCCAATAGAACAGACAGATGTATGGAAGACCGCCTTCAAATCAAAAGAAGGTCTTTTTGAATGGTTGGTCATGTCGTTTGGTTTGACAAATGCTCCAACAACTTTCATGAGGATGATGGATGATATCTTGCAACCATTCACCAATACTTTTGTAGTGGTGTATATGGATGAAATCCTCATCTACAACAAGACTTGGGTGGAATACTTGCAACATATTCAGTAGGTTTTGCACACCCTGCAACAACACAAGCTATATGCCAACTTGGAAAAATTCTCCTTCGACATGGATAGGGTCCATTACCTGGGATACATCGTTGATCAGCATGGTGTACATGTGGATCCAACCAAGATCCAGGTCATTCGTGACTGGCCAACCGCAACCACACTCACTGAGCTTCGGAGCTTCTTGGGCCTTGTCAATTTCTATCGCAGGTTCATGCTGGGATTCTCCCATATTGCATGGGCCCTCAGCTAAGTAACCAGGGGTGGTGGTAAGGAAAAATTGTGTGGGGCATGTCCCAAAAATAAGTGTTCGATGATTTGAAGTAGTGCTTATGCTCAACCCCAGTACTTTCATTGTCGTACCTGCAGAATCCCTTTGAGATCGAGATATATGCTTCAGAATATGTTGTGGGCACCGTTATCACTCAGCACAGCCACCCTGTGGCCTATCATAGTGAGACACTATCAGATGTTGTTTGTAAGTACCCTACTTACGACAAAGAAATGTACTCCATTGTGCAAGCCTAATGCCAGTGGAGACATTATATTCTTGGGAAGGAGATAGTCATCCACACTGATCATAAGCCACTACAATTCATGCAGACACAAGGTAAATAAAAAAATGACCAACATCATAATTGGTCCACATACTTGCAATAATTCCACCTAAACATCAAGTATAAAACAAGAAGTACCAATCGAGTCATTGATTACCTCAGCCGACCTCCAGTCGTGACACTCACCATGACGCTAGACTCTTGCAGCCACGAGACCTACGGATGTACCCACCTCTATGAGATAGACCCAGACTTCACCACCACCTACCAAATGTTGGGTGCAAACTCAGTTGTCGCTAATTTCCATCTTCAGGACAGGTTGTTGTGCCATTTGGGCCATCTCTGCGTTCCATCAAGCGAGTGCATGAAGCTGATTTGGGAAGCCCACTACAGTCAGGTGGCAAGACACTTTAGCGTCGAAAATACAGTGTCAGTACTACAAAAACATTTCTACTGGCCAAAACTTCGACAGGATGTGGAAAAGTATATCAGGTCCTGCACTGCCTGCGTTATTGCCAAACCGACCACTAAGAAACAAGGCATGTACACCCCTCTGCATACTCCTGACATGCCATGGGAATCCATCTCAATGGACTACATGTTAGGCCTTCCATCCACCAAGAGGGGAAATGACTGTTTTTTTGTGGTTGTTGATCGCTTTTCTAAGATGGTGATTCAGGTCGCCTGTAAGAAGAGCATCACAGTAGAGGCCACTACCAAGATCTTCTTTGAACGAGTATGGGTACATTTTGGAATCCCACAAACCATTGTCTCGGATCGGGACAGTCAGTTCCTCAACACATTCTGGTCAAGCCTTTGGTCACTGTTGGACACCAAGCTCACCAAATCCATTGTTTTCCAACCCCAGACAGATGGCCAAACTAAGGTCACCAATCGGATGATCGTGCATATCCTGCTCATGTACAATTCTAAGCACCCCCGCACATGGTATGATAATCTTCCCTATGTTCATCATAGCTACAACTAATCCCTACATAGCTCAACTGACCACAACCCCTTTCAGGTGGGGTTGGGATTCCAACCATTAGGTCCCATGGATGTTGCACTATCCCTTGCGGTCACCTCGGTCGACTCATTCCCTGCTCCAACTGAAGATGACAAAGCCACCCGGTTCATTGAGCAGATCCAACACATATGACAACAGGTTCAGGATATTTTACAGAAGTCCAATGCCAAGTACAAGCAATGTCATGGTCAACACCAAGTGCCACATAAGTTTCAGGTGGGAGACAAAGTTTGGTTGCACTTGTAGAAAGAACGCCTTACAGGGCCCCATCAGAAGCTTCACCCACTCCATTATGGACCTTACACCATCACCAAGGCTTTGGGTGACAATGATTTTGAGCTCAACATTCCCCCTTTCCTTGGCGTGCACCTAGTGTTCAACATGCCTCTCCTGCGGCCATATTTCCCACCATTATTGGACACCTCAGAGATAGCAGAACAATTGACACCAATAAAGCTCAAACCTGATTGCATGAAAAATGAATCCAGTGATTAGATTGTGGACATGCAGATCAAGGGCACTCGATAGCAAAGGATCCATCTTTATCGAGTTGTCAAAGCAGGGCAACTCCTACACCAAGGCAAGTGGCTCACCCGTGGCCAAATTCAGCAGAAATTTTCTCATTTGATGGGGGAAATGAACGCAATGGATACCATTACTTCCTAAGGTGGGAGGATCGATCCGTATGGATTTCGGTGGCCTCCCAACTATTCCAAGTGGTTCATTTTGGCAGTTTTCTAGTTTGGTAGTTTTTTCCTAGTTTTCAGGTCCTCGACTTCCGGGGCCGTTTTGAGGCCCTAAACAACGTTTTTAGGGCTCACTGCAATCAAAATCATATAACAACATGTGCAGTCCTCTGATAGAGTTTTCCAATGGGTTATCGTGCGCCTAAAATGGAGATCGTATGCAAAAGTTACGACCCCGGGAAGTTGATGTACTAACTTACCCCAACGAGGCCCACATGACTTTTGGTGCTTCATCTCCTAGGGTTAGGTTTTTGGATGTCTAGGGTTTTGGTATTCATGTTTATTGTAAAAGGGCCTTTAGAGCCTCATTGTACTCATCTTCTTGCAAATGAGCGCATCTGTCACATCTCTTCTCAGAGATACGTTGCCACGATTAAACAAGCTTGTTTTCCGCTGCATTTTACAGTTTCGACTTATTTCCTTATTGAAAAGAAACCAATTTTATTGTATCTCTATTATTCAGTATTAAGCATATTTTAATAATAATCTATATTCATTTTGTTCTGCTTATAAAATCTGGATCATGGTTTCATTTACCCGGTTCCCTTGACTGAATGGGTGTCCAACCCCGTTCCTGTGAATAAGAAATAAGGAACCATCTGCGTATGTATGGATTTTCGAGACTTGAACAAGGCTTGTCCTAAAGATAACATCCTGACTCCCTTCATTGAGCAGATTCTTGATGAGTGCACGGAAAGCGAAATTTTTTCTTTTATGGACAGATTTTCAGGATATAATCAAATTCAAATCAAACCCGAGGATCAACATGAGACAAAGTTTATTTGTCCTTGGGGTACTTTTGCATACCGGAAAATGCCTTTCAGCATTAAAAACACCGGAGCAACCTTCAAACACACCATGACCTTTGCTTTTCACGATCTCAAACATATTGTCTAAGCTTAACTCAATGATCTTGTTTCTCACTCTCACAAGAGAGTAGATCACTCCACTCACCTTCGATTAATATTTGAGAGATGTTGTTACTATCACATCCGTTTAAACCCTCACAAGTGCATATCTTGCGTTAGGTATGGCCATATCTCAGGATTCTTAGTATTTGAGCATGGGATCATGGTAAATCATATGAAGGTTGAGACAATATTTTGATTTCCTCCCCCACGCAACATTTGACAACTTCAAGGTTTACAGGGGAAGGCTAAATTCTTGCATCAGTTCACAATGAACTATGCCAATTTAACTAAGGCTTTCATGCATCTTTTGAAGAAGGATACTATGTTTTTATGGGATGAGCGAGCCTAGGAATCCTTCGATGCTCTTAAGAAATACTTGGTATTCACGCCTATGTTGAAGCCTCCAGACTACAGTAGAGACTATTTGCTTTATATCGTCGCGTCCAAAGGGACAGTTGGTATGGTTCTGGTTCAGGAGGACAATGAGCTCCATGAGAAAATTGTCTATTATCTCAGTCGAAACTTAGTTGGTCCTTAACTCAAATACTCTCACATAGAAAAACTAGCCTTGGTCGTCATTCATGCATTTCAAAGATTACAAAATTATATATTACTTTGCAAAACTATCATAGTTGCAGATATTAATCTATTTCAATATGTCCTTACCAGGCGTATCATAGGGGGGAAACACAATAAGTGGATTGTTACTTTGCAATAATTTGATCTCTATTTTTCTTCGGTGAAGTCTAAGAAATCGTTAGTTTTCATCGAGTTAATATTAGACTTCCCTCTACTAGATGAGGACATTTTTCATGATGATTCGTTTGCGGATGAACATATCTTTCTTATCTCGTCTTCAGACCCCTAGTATGGAGACATTCTAATTTATCTTCAAACCTTGAAGCTATCCCAACATTTTACAAGAGACGATTGACGACATATACATCATGAGGCTAAACACTACCTTACCATCGACGACACTTTGTACCATCGAGGAGTAGATAATATTTTACATCATTCCTTGACTCACGAGGAAGCTAAGTCGGTTCTGAATGACTGTCACAATGGGGCTTGTGGTGGTCATCTATCTGAGCTTGCAACGACCCAAAAAATATTGTGAGCTAGTTAGTTTTGCCCATCAATATTTAAAAATTGTGTTGAAGCGGTCAAGAAGTGTCACCCTTTCCAGGTGTTTGCTAGGAAAATGCGCTCCCACCCAGTCCCTCTTCACCCTATCATCACCATCGGTCCCTTCACCAAGTGGGGGGTAGATTTTATGGACTGTAACCCAACTTCGATTGGGGGGGCATCAACATATCATTATGGTCGTGGATTACTTTACTAAATGGGCAGAGGCCATGCCTACCATTAAATCCGATGGTAAGACTGTAGCATTCTTCGTATTCAACCAAATTATAGCCCAGTTTGGAATCCTAAAAGAGATTGTCACTCATCATGGCAGTCACTTTCAGACTGAAATGATGAAGGAATTAGCATCAAAATTGGGGTTTAAGCATGGTCATTCTTCCCCTTATCATCCCTAGGAAAATGGATAAGTAGAGGCGGTGAATAAATCTCTCAAGACCATCTTGCAAATAACTGTCAGCCGGAATAAATCTAACTGGCATATGATGCTTTACCCTGCGCTTTGGGAATATTCAACCTCGGTAAATACTTCCACTGGTTTTTCTCCTTTTTAGTTAGTACATGGCGTGGAGTCGATCCTTTCGATTGAATGTGAAATCCCTTCCCTCAAACTAGCAATTGAGTTCCTACCTTACACATCCGATATTAAAGAACGCCTTGTGCACCTAGAGCATCTCGATGAGAAACGTCGAGATGCCTCTATGAATATCGAAGCAAATAAATGATGTGTTAAGGTTCTGTATGACAGGTCTGTCTATCCTCGGCAGTCTGTTGAGGGTGACTTGGTTCTCTTGTATGACCAAGCCAAAGAACCGTTGGGGGTAGGCAAGTTTAATCCCATGTGGCACGATCCTTATATCGTGTGAAGTGTTTTAGAGAAAGGAGCCTATGAATTGGAATATTATGAAGATAATATGTTGGATGAACCCATAAATGGGCTTTACCATAAAAGGTATTACGCTTGAGCCCTAAAATTCGGGCGTGACCTTTTGTATACTAGTGTATCTTAGTGTATATATATATATATATATATATATATATATATATATATATATATATATATATATATTCCTTTGTGTCATTGGCTTGGTTATCAAGTTTGCCCTTAGTTGGCAAATGTTAACGGAGTCTTCAGTTTACCTAGGATTCATAGACGGTGCCAGTCGTCATACACGGAACATGGCTTTCGCCGCTTGGGTCATTTACTCACCCCGAGGGACAACTAGTGTATTCATGTGGTGTTCATCTGGAGCCATCAACGAATACTGTGGTTGAGTATAATGTCATTATAGAACTATTATGCGATGTCATTTCACATGGTGTTCGATATTTAGAGGTTCGCCTGGAATTCCAGTTAGTCGTATGTCAATTAAACGACAATTACCGTGTGCGAGACCCTACTCTACTCTGACGATTCCTACGGGTACGACTTTTGGAACGATACTTTGATTTTCTTACTTATAGTCACATACCTAGAAGTTCTAATCATGTAGTCGATGCATATGATAATTATGTTTTAGATTGGAATTTGTCACATAAATAAGTAAAGAAAACACATTCATGCATGTACACATTGTAACATATATAAGTAAAGTCGAAGACCAAAATTGTTTATATTTCATCTTTTCAAAAAATATGGTGTCATAGTACAAAATGGGGCTCACACCCTCAAAATACATATATGGTTGGTATATATGTGACCATGGAATCTACATCTGCGGCGCTGGATGTGTATCATGATAGCACACTACGGCGTTTGCGAGACGTTGGAAGAGTCGCACCCACGCACAGGGCACACCCACCACCTGCCCCTGCATAGCCTTTGGTAGATCCTCCACTTGAACCATAGAAATATTGTACGTCAATCGAGACTAGTTCGCCTGCACATTCTGCATCACTCTCTGCGCATCTCCTCCCGCATGCTCATCTCCCTAGCTCCTCCGTCGATGTCGTGGGAATCCATCTAGTCGTCGAGGACCTACATCTACGTGACAAAGTAATTTTTAATACTTGATGCCATACAAAAATATTTGTGTTTTTTATTCTTTTTGAAAAAACACAAAAAAATGAAATATATAAAAAAGATTCTTACTAATATCACCATAGGCGGAACCTGGTGGAAAAGGCATATCTGGATCCCCTCTATAGTCGATACTAACATAAGGGTAGTCATCAATGGCTATAACCTATCGACGCCACCAGAAAAAAAACTCATCATTGTAGGGGGTTGGCACCCTGCCACCTCTTAGATGCATCATCACATCGTTCCACCGTGACATGGTTGGATTGTGTAGTCCATGTGGAATAATACCTACTCTAGGGCTCAAGCCTGGAGCCCACTCAAATAAAAAACTAGACAAAATGGATGCAAATCTGAAACTTCTCTTTCTCCCTTGCTTGCAATCCATCAGTTGGCTCTTCATGTTAGCCAACAGTGAGGTACATAAATTTGTGGCATGCTCCTAGCCACATCATTGATTGTGGTAGCCTCCTAGACATTGTAGACCCTCTTATTCCTATGTTTCCTATGCAGACAGTCCCTCAATGGATGTTCCTCTCCACAACCCCAACATTTCAAGGGTTCTCTTTTCGTGTTATCAGTCTTATTTGGAACTACTCTGAATGGTTTATTTCCACTCTAGGATGGAAAAATTTGTTGATACACACTTCTAGTAGGAAGGCTTATCCTAGAGATCTTCCCATGGTTCTTAAATCTCGTGAGTTTAAACCCCTTCTTCTTGAATCTCAAATTGTTTTTCTTCTCCCAGTCTTCATGGGGTTTTGTCTTATTCTTGAATTGCTCATAGCAATACCTTGCTTTTCGAATAATATATTCTAAAGTCTTTGGCTCATCAAACTCAACTATGTCCTAGCAGAACTGGGGTAATCCACTAATAAATCGTTTCATCTTTACCTTTTCATCTTTTATGTAGGGCACATACCTCATCAAGTCGAGAAATTTTTTGATATACTCATCTATCGTGAGTTGTCCCAGCTTGAGTTCATAGAACTCCTTCATCTTCCCATCAAAGTACTTTCCTGACAAATAATTCTTATTGAAGTATTTCTCAAATTGTTTCCATGACAAGTCCTTCTCATGGATTCCTTTCACGTTCATAAGGTCCTCCCACCAAATAGAAGATTTCCCATTCAGTTTGAAATGGCTATCCGAGCCTTTAAGTTTTAAGAGTAGTCATGGACTATGAAGTACTTCTTCAAGCCGAGTAGCCAAACTTCTACTTCTTCCCCTTCTTGATCTCTCCATTGAAGGTGGGCGGTTTGGCTTTCTTGAACTCTTTAGGGTCATGACTCTTGGAATGTTTCCTCTTCTTTCCTCTCATCTGATAATGGCAACTATTTTTTCCACTAAAAGATTCCTTGGAGTTGTTAGTGTCCTTAGAGGGACATTCCGACAAGTGTCTCTTGGCTCCATGTTGGGCCTTCCTTGAGGTGCTCCTTCTGGTTTGGCTACTTTCCGGAACATGCTTTTGTATCTCATGTGGACTTGGAGTTTTCTTAGTATGATGCATGTCCACATGATTGGTAGTTGGACCATGTTGTAGTTGCCTTTGTATATATGATAGACTTTTCAGTAGGACTGCATTATTTTCAGCCTTTTTTTCTTGGTCCTTGATCATCCTTTCATAGTCAGACTTATAACTCTGTAATTCTTCCATGAGGCTTCTTACAGTTTCGACCAAATCTGGAGGGGTTTCCACCGTCTTCCTTTCATCAGATTCTTCCTCTCTATTGTGGGAGCTCTCCCCCAACTCATGGTGTGTCACCATCCCTTACGCTATAGGTTTCTCGCTATTCATTGACTACTCGAGTGTTGACAAAATTTTTTATGTCAGTTACTAAACTACCAATTCATGAACAACACATATTATTGCAAAGTGAAGTTAGCTTCTTTATTTGGAAACATTAGCAACCTACAGTGCAGATTTCCAAAGCATTAATCAACAGTAGAAGGTTTTGTTCCTTTCTTCAGTAGAGGTTCAGACAAGTTTCTTATAGAAGGGGGTAAGGTAGGGTGTTACCCCGTAAAGTTCTCTAATAATATTTTTATGTGACTCGTGCATGAGCCCAAGCATGCCAAGTGTTGTTGCCATGCCCTCATACCAATTTGTAAGACACCCAACCCCTAAATACCCTTTCTAGGGATGGGGCATCAAATTTTTGCTAATTCAAATCATCTCAAATTATCTCTCTAAGGTATTCATCCTCTTCTACTTCTCTGTAGCTTTCTAACAACTGTTACCGCCTCAAAATGCAATCCCTGGTTTGCAAGATACAGCCTCCTGAAGTTATCCGGGCATTATTAGTTGAGGTCTTTGCCATTCGGTGTTGAACACCTCTTTTCTTATTGCGTGCATACTACCCGAAGTCCCGAAATCTCTCCATGTGTCCTTGGCCATTCGACGATCGACGTTTTATGTTTTAGGCGTTCGATGATCGACGTTGAACATTTCGGTGTTCGACAATCGATGATCGACGTTCTACATTTTTGGTGTTCGACGATTGATGATTAACATTCTACGTTTTCAGTGTTCAACGATCGACGTTAATAGTCCCTCTATTATACTATGCCCCCAAATCTTCCAAACTCCCGAATTCTTGGACTCCCAGAGTCCCGATCACGTCACCAACCACGTTGGCCAGGCAGGCATGAACCAGAGACTAACACGCGACGCGAGTTAGGGGTGACATGTGTCCTCAATAAGGGGTGACATGTGTAATGATCTAATAGGAATAAGGGATCTGTGAATCGTCCATCTCTCGATGACATGTGGCACCTTAGTTGTGGGTCCACGTCACCTTGGATAATGTCAGTGAGACACGTTAGCCCCCGACACACAACCTTCTAACTTATTTCAGATCTCACGGTGGAGATCTGTCCACATAGATCAATAGATCCATGACTCTTGTTACTTCGTGACTCTGGGCTTCAGAGCTTACCAACTCCTCACATTACGAATCCCCTGAAGAGCCAAGTCTCCAAACTCTCTAATCTAGCGCCATGTGTCCTCCTCCTATCAACGATTCAGATTCACTTCATTGTTCGCGACTTCAGAGGTTTTCACACTTTGAAGACTCTTAGCCAAGTTCCTCTGGAGTGCCAAGTCTCCATATTTTAGGATCTCTTGCCACGTGGCCTCTCATCCAATGACTCTAGTCCAACGGGCGACTTTTGACAGGGAACAAGTCGGGGCCATGTGTCGCTCCATGACGCATTCTAGTTGGTTGGGCAGTTAAGAGGGTTTCTCAACGGAGTCCTTAGATCAATGGCTGACAGGGATCCTGAAGGACCCGAGGATCGACGGTCTACGTCACTTCATGAATTTGGCATTCGACATTCGACATTCTACGTTGAACGTTGGCGTTCAACATTTTATGTCCCCATATCTTCATATTGATACCGCTGAATAAACGAACTTCTGGATAATCGTTGATCTATGGACACACATCCCTCTATTCTCAACGATCCAGATTAACTTCGCGACTCTGACATTCAGGATTTTTAGTGCTAGACCACTCCTATTCTCCTGAAGTGGAACTTCGTCGAAGTACTTAACGCTACCCTTCCTAAGTTTGATCTAATAGCTGAGAGAGATCTCCATTGGATCCCCAGATCTACGACCCCAATCAATTCTTCACTCCAGCCTTCGGTTGTTTTTTAGGGTTGTGGAATCATAAGTCTCGAAGTCCTGAAGCCAAAGTAGCTTCACTCCTTTCGGTCTTAGCGAGGGTTTTCCAACCCTGGGTCATATGGGATCATATTTGGATTATGGGCTACACTCAACTCTTAGTCGAGATTTGATTAAGGCCATGGGTATGAGCCCTTGGTCACATGGGCGAAGGGTCTGAAGGAACACCCTTTTTCCCACAGAGTTGAACTTGACACTCCCGCTAAGGTAAACTCAAAAGGTCGACATGACTTAAACGTTTCAGTTAATCCTACTCCGACTCTCCCACGGATTGACATCCCATAACTCTCTAGAGACTAACTGAGATAAATCGAAAACCATGTAAAAATAATAGTTTACAGAAGTAAAATGAGCATTTCTAATAACTGTTAAAACACTACAAGAATTAACCATAAACATAGACATTCAATCATCGCATCCAATATAATACACATGGTATGAAAATACTTATCAGAACTGGAAAATGTGAAGCGACTGCTGAAAGGGGTGCATGTTTCCACCCAACCATAGGCACAACCACTCCTGATGGATTTACCGTTGGCCACCCCCAAACTAGACCATGATGCTATGAGAGAGATCTTTTCTCCTTGCTCCACGACGGTCAAGGATGGAGGTTACTCTCCTCCTCCCACATGATCCTGGAAACCAAATTCCTCTACACCAAGTAAGGAGGTCTACGCAAGCACTTCCTCAGTCACTCGTCAGAATCGTTTACCAGCTTGTAGTGAGACCCTACCCAAGGCTTCTTACAGCCAAAACGAGCTTGCTTCTCAGCTTTTCTCTCAACTCTAGAGTCGAAGCATGCTCTCTTCTCTTCTAGAGATTGTTTTCTCTACTCTTCTTCCTCGCAGATTTGTCTCTGTCCCCCCCAAATTACTTCATTTCTTGCCTTCCTCAGTAAGGTTGCGTGGTTCTGAATCCCCAACTCGTGGTCAGGCCTGGAAGCCTTACAGATGGGTACCCTACCCCATCTCCTCATTAACTCTTGAGGATGGCCTTCCAACTACCAGCCTGACTGGTAATTCATTTCTGGGTCAGAGAACTGTTGAGAAATTACACCCACTAGGTATTGGTTTGGTGAGGGTCATCTCAACCATTCTTGGTTTCCCTCACCATCTCTCTCATACCATCCATTATCTATCTTGGCAAACTCCCACTTTTCAACAGTTGTGCAACTCATATCAAATTTCTATTAATAACATAAAATTCATACATTAACCGTTTTATACAAAGGTTCATCAAATCAAACATTCACACATATTTAGTCCGTCGTAGTCTCTTGGCTAGTTATAGTTATATTTACAAACTGGGGGAAACATGGGTATTACAGAAAGGATTTCAGATTGGAACCCTATACAAGTTGTTAGGGAATGTCGACTCGACTGGATGCAACAACATCATTGCTTCTAAAGTTGACTCAACTTCGACTTAATGCGACCCAACTCGTGTTGAGTCGGTTCAAACTGACTCGACAAGACATGATAAAATTGACCCGACCATGCTATGGCACGAGAGGATGGAACACATTGGAGAAAAAGGACTTCGATCCATGCACAACAAAGGTATGGTCAAAGGTTTTCCTAAATGTGGTTTAGAAGTAGACTTTTGTGAACATTGCATATATGGAAAACAAATTCAGGTGAGGTTTCCATCTTGAGCAACAAGGGAAAATGGGATTCTAGAATTAATGCATAGTGATGTGTTTGGCCCGGTTACAGTGCCTTCACTTGGTGGATCCTTGTATTATGTCTCGTTCATAGATGATTTTTCCAGGAAGACATGGATATATTTCCTGAGGAAGGAATCAAAGGTTTTCTAGAAATTTAAAGAGTTTAAATCTCTTGTAGAAAACCAGACAAATACGAAGATTCAGGCGTTGAGAACTGACAACAGTGGTGAATTCTGTGGAAAATAATTTCATCAATTCTGCAAGCAGTGTGGCATAGAACACCAAGATAACACACCATATACCCCACTACAAAATGGAGTTTCTAAGAGAATGAACATAATGTTGATGGATAAGTTAAGGAGCATGCTCAGTGGTGTTGGGCTCGCACAAGAATTTTGGGTGGAGGTAGTCAACACTACAAGATATATGGTGATATGTCCCCTTCGTCGACGCTAGTCGACATGTGTAACACCCTGTTTCCCCCAGTCTGTAAAAATAATTATATTGGCCAAGAACTATGGCAAACTCAAAGACGCGAATGTTTGATTTGACGGACCTTTTTATAAAAGGTCGATGAATGTAAATTATGTTATGAATATGTGTTGCATGGCTGCTGAGAGGGGGATGTGCTAAAAGAGACCACGATGGCTAATGAGAGGTGGTGGAAGGGACCTGGAATGGTTGCGTTAACTTCCAATGAGCCAATACCGTACTGGTTTTACTTGCTCAAAGACCAAAGAAACTCTCTGACCCCAGAATAGATTTCTCGTCAGATTGGCAGGTGGGGAGGCTCCTCAAGAGTTAATGAGGGGATGGGGGTGAACCGCCCATCCGTAACAGCTCCCAGACCTGACCGCAGATGGAGAAATTCACGCCACACGCAATCTTGAAAAGAAAAGGCAAGAGAGGAAGTGTGGTAAGGGGGGGAGAAGAGAGGAGAATGCGCGCGACAGGGATTGCGGGGAAGAACTGGAGAAACTCCGGAAACAGAGGGAGTTCTGAACAGAGGAGAAGGAGAGTAACCTTCGTCCTTGACTTCCGTTGAGCCGGAAGTAGAAAATTGAACCTCAAGCATCGTGGTCTAGCTCGGGGGTGGCTAGTGGTAAATCCGTTTGGAGTCACTGAGCCTACGATTGGGTGGAAATGAGCACCCCTCTTAGCAGTCGCGCCACACCTGGTGTTTTCTAATAAGTTTTTATATCTTGTATCTTGAATTGAATATCCTGGAACACATGCTCATTTTGTACACTCATAAATGGTTTCTGTATAGAAGTGTTTGCCTGGTGTTTTGATCGGAAATAGTGGATGCATGCTTATACTTATATGACCATAATTGGTTTATATACAGAATGAACAAGTTCAGATTACGAGTCTGTTCCCTAGAGATGTGTCCCATTTACTTGAATCACGCTATGTCGTAGTTTGATTTACCCGAAGGCACCTCCTTCCGAGAAGTTCCCTCGCATTCCAGAGTCGGAGTGAGTTCCTTGAAAAGATTACCATTTTAGTAAACCCATGAGTTTACTTCACCCCTGTCACAGAAGTCCATAGCTCGGTGATTTAGGAAGGCTTTTCAGTCTGGTCACCAAGCCTAGGGATAATTACCCAAGAACCCGCTGAAGGATCATGTGATCTGAGTCTAGAAACCTTGTACAAGAGAGAGTTGTTCTCTCAGGTTTTGGTGTTTCGGCGTTTCGGCACCCGGGAAACCCAAGGGCAACTTCCCTTGTATTCGCCAGTCACGAAATCCCGATATGCGAAACCTCGAAATGGTTTAATGTGAATAGGTTTTGGTGTTTCGTCGTTTCGGCACCCGGGAAACCCAAGGGCAAGTTCCCTTATATTCGCCAGTCACGAAATCCCGATATGCGAAACCCCGAAATGGTTTAACGTGAATAGGTTTTGGTGTTTCGGTGTTTTGGCACCCGGGAAACCCAAGGGCAAGTTCCCTTGTATTTGCCAGTCGCGAAATCCCGATATGCGAAACCCCGAAATGGTTTAACGTGAATAGGTTTTGGTGTTTCGGCGTTTCGGCACCCGGGAAACCCAAGGGCAAGTTCCCTTGTATTCGCCAGTCATGCAATCTCGATATACGAAACCCCAAAATGGTTTAGCATGAATAGGTTTTGGTGTTTCGGTGTTTCGGCACCTGGGAAACCCAAGGGCAAGTTCCCTTGGATTCGCTAGTCACGAAATCCCAATATGCGAAACCCCGAAATGGTTTAACGTGAATAGGTTTTGGTGTGTCGACGTTTCGGCACCCAGGAAACCCAAGGGAAAGACCCCTCGTCTTCGCCAGTCGCGAAATCCTGGTACGCGAAACCCCGATGCGCTCTGTGAATGAGCCCTAGGTCACCGGACAGGGTCTTGTGGTAGGAAGGAGGAGTCCTGAAAGAATTTGGACCACCCATTTGTAGGGACACGTGGTGAAGATCTAAGGCCACCGGGGTTCTAGACATCAGAGGAATAGCAGTGAAGACCTCGCCAGAAATCCCGAAAGGTAGAGTGTCGGGATTTAATCCGGGTCGTTGATCAAGTCGACGATCTGGACCATAGATCCGGATGATATCGGGATTTCGGGTTCCAGATATTTTAAAGGGAAAGGAGGAACGCTTGCATCGCGATTTCCCGAATTGCGACACCCCAAAAGCATTTAGAGGAACAACGCCAGGTCATAGGACCGATCGTATGAAAAACGACCCAAGGGAGGAGCTAAGGATCTGTTAGAACCTTTTGGGTTTCAGCATTTCAAAAGACAGAGAACAGGGAAACGCTTGCGTCGCGATTCCCCAAATCACGAAAGCCAGAAGCACCTTTTTGGTAAGGTCTGTGATCATAGCCAACAATCACATGGGGGAGCATAAGGGAAGGGCGGGTCTGTGCTAGGCCCCATAGAAATTCGGGGATTATGTCCCTCGAGAAAAAGGTGAAAAATCTTAGTTGCCATAGTGGGTGTGTGACAACATGACTCCACATGAGGTATGGTCGGGTAAGAAGCCTTCGGTTGCACATCTCAAAGTATTTGGTTGTGATGCATTTGTGCATGTTCCCAAGGAAAAGAGGAGCAAGTTGGACAAGAAGGCATTCAAATGTATTTTCATTGGATATAAAGAAGGAATGAAAGGATATAAGCTCTGGGATCCTGCATCAAGGAGAACAATGTATAATCGAGATGTGGTCTTCAGAGAAGTTGGATGTCAGTTTGAGCCTGAAGAATTTGTTCAGACCGAGAATAATCTTGAGACGGTGCGGTTTGAACTGAGGAACAAAGAAGATGATTCAGATGAGTCGATTGAATTTGAGGAAGAGGTGGAACTACAAACTCTGGTGGTAAGGAGGTCAGAAAGAGTAAGAAAATTAGTCGAAAGGTATAGCCCACCTAATTTTCGTTCCACATTCATGTTAACTGCCATCGATGATGAGCGATGATGAGCCCAAGTCGGTCGGTGAGGCAGTCGACTTCGCAAAGGGTAAACTCTGGAAGGACGCCATGGTCGAAGAGATGGAATCCTTGCATAAGAATGAGACATGGGATTTAGTCAAGTTACCTAGTGGAAGAAAGCTTGTTGGTAGAAAATGGGTATTCAAGAAGAAGATGAATGTCACGGGACAAGTCGAGAAGTTCAAAGCTCGACTGATAGTGAAAGGTTATTCCCAAGTCGAGGGAGTCGACTTCGGTGAGATTTTTTCCCCTGTTGCAAAATTAACTTCCATTAGAGTACTAATGTTTCTGGCTGTAGCATTTGATATGGAAATAGAACAGATGGATGTGAAGACAACATTCCTACATGAGGACTTGGGAGAATAAATCTACATGAAACAACCTGAAGGATTTGTCGTAAAGGGTAAGCAAGAGTTGGTGTGAAAACTGAAAAGATCCCTTTATGGTCTAAAGCAATCACCAATGATGTGGTACCAGAAGCTCGACACATACATCCTTACTTTGGGCTTTGTGAGAAGAAAATCTGATCACTGCATATATTCCAAGGAAGAAGGTGGGCATTTCGTATATGTTGCTTTGTATGTCGATGACATGTTGTTGATTGGAAATGACATGGACACAATAAAGGAGGTGAAAAAGCAGATATTCTCCAAGTTTGACATGAAGGATCTCGATGCAACTAACTTCATTATGGGAATGACGATTAAGAAAGATCAAGCCACTAGAAAGCTCTAGTTGAATCAAATGAAGTATATTGAAACAGTTCTGAAACGGTTCAACATGCAGGATTGTAAGCCAATGAAGGTGCCAATTCATGTGGAAGCAAGGCTAACTATTGAACAATGTCCAAAGATACAGGAAGAAATAGAGGACATGGCACGTGTTCCCTATTCAAGTGTTGTTGGTAGTCTAATGTATGCGATGGTCTGCACTCGAACAAACATTTCCCATGTAGTGGGAGTGTTAAGCATGTACATGTCAAAAACTAGAAAGGAGCACTGGAGAACTGTTAAGAGAGTATTCAGGAATTTGTGTGGCACGAAGGATTGTGCTATATGCTACCAAGGGAAAACTCGAGGTGACAGTGGTAAATTAAATGTACATGGTTTTGTCGACACTGACTGGGCTGGATAAAGCATTGGACAACTGTTAAGAGAGTATTCAGGTATTTGTGTGGCACAAAGGACTATGGTATATGCTACCAAGGAAAAACTGGAGGTGACAGTGATAAATTAAATGTACCTGGCTTTGTCAACGCCAACTGGGTTGGAGATTTGGATCGACGAAGGTTGACAAGTCAATATGTCTTCAAGATGTTCGGTGGAACAATAAGCTTGATGAGTAAGCGACATGCAGTTGTAGCCTTGTCAACAATAGAAGTTGAATACATGGAGGCCACTCATGGAAGAAAAGAAGCAGTATGGCTGCAAAAGCTATGTTCAGGAATCGGGTTTGAGCAGAGAGCTGTGAAGGTAAGATGCGACAGTCAAAGAACAATATTTATGGCAAATAACCCTGCTTATCATTCGAATACTAAGAAAATTGATGTACAATATCATTTCGTGAGAGACATGGTGGAAAGAAACAAGGTGCTACTAGAAAAAGTAGACATGTTGGAAAACATAGCAGACTCGTTGACCAAGTCTGTGAGTGTTGTGAAGTTCTCTTGGTGCAGAGAGGCAATGGACATTGTTTCCCTGGATCTGTGAATGAAAGTTCAGGAATCTTATGTTTCAACAATGAAGACAACAAGTAGGAGAATGTTGGGTTGTTGTTTCTGTGCTATGAAATTCTAGCCGAGGTGGATCAACTGAAAGTCGAAGTCAATATGGATCGACATCAGATCAAGAGTCGAGGTAGATCGACACCGAGTCGAAGGTCGAAGTTAGTCGACCGGGTAAAGTCGAAGTTGAAGTTCGAAGAGGTTCGACATGGTAAAGGCATCGACAATAAGTCGAAGAGGTCAACCAACAAGAGGTCGATAGGAGAACGTATGGCGACCGACTGAAGACCGAATGAAGGTCGATTTGTAATATGACTTGGAGTTGATTATAATAGAATCCCAAGATTCGTGAGATTCGTAGCCAATGATCAGCATGGATCTGTAACAATTTTTGGGCGTTAAGTCTTTAGGGTTTTTCCTATTGTAAAGCCTATAAAGAGGCGTGTTGTAAGGTTGGAAAGGCTGATGAAAAATAATGAATCGTAGGATAGCCAGTCTTTAGAGAAATATTTAGATGTAGGTTGTTGGTCATGCAGATATAAGTCAGATTGGCTACATGGTTGTTCTTGTGCAGGGAAGAGGGTATGATGTCAATTGTGTCTTAGGTGTGGAACAAGGTTAGACATGTAACCTTTTATTTAGATTGAATAAGACAATAAGAGAGCACAATGCTCAAGGAATGTTGGTTTTCCCTGTTTGGGTTTCCAGGGTAAAATATTTGTGTACTGTGTGATTGCTTTGTCATTTATGTTATGGATTAAATTCTTCTTCTCCTCTTCCAGGTTTAGTGTGGAAGTGCATCTCATTTCTTGACACTTGGGTCAAGTCACAACAGAGTGAGACCATATGTAAAAGACATAACCTACCCTCACAAACAATGATGTTATAAGAATATAACTACTTTAAGAAGAGAAAGAGAGAACGAGAGAAGGAGAGACTTCACACCTTATACCCTACTTCTAATGTCGATCCTTGCTTTCCAC
Source organism: Picea engelmannii (assembly GCA_009831015.1). Taxonomy (NCBI): domain Eukaryota; kingdom Viridiplantae; phylum Streptophyta; class Pinopsida; order Pinales; family Pinaceae; genus Picea; species Picea engelmannii. The sequence continues at coordinate 10,811 of ML792891.1, read as the reverse complement.
CTTTTATTTTGCTCGTGATATCCATTGGTATCAACATGCAAGAGGAGACCAAGTCTGACTCTAATCCTCGGCACTTCCTCGAAGCCAATTGCCCAGGTTCCTTCGCTAGTCCTTCGTGCATCAACTATGTAGGATGACTCTTCCTCGGATGACCTCGAAGGGGCAGGAACACACCCTACGGTCATATACATGGGAGGAAGGAATGTTGGAAAATGAGTTTCAATAACATGGATGCTACTTAGAGGATCAAGGAATGAGGGAAGCTTGAAAAATTGTCACATAATCTTGCACCAAGGATGTCCACCCATCCATGCCCTCAAAGGTGCCTTTATACCATCCTCAAGGGGTTGAGGTGGTTGCATTTCGTTGTGTACAGGCAAGGAAAGTTTGGGAATGAGCCCAATCAAAAACTCGGCCCAAAAAAGTGGAATATTTTATTTTTTCATATTTTTTGAGAGCATCCACGAGTTGCAAACTAGTAAGGTGCAAACATTTGCTGTTTGCACATGGGTGACCCATGGATGACAACACAAATGTTGTTTTTTAGATGAGTTTGATGTAGGAGGATGGGATTTAAGTTTGCAAGCTAGGGAAAAGGGCTAGGCCATATCACAAATGCAATTGATGTGGCAGTTTGTGGTATAACACAATACCCCCCAAATATTTATCTACAGAAGGACTCAAAGCAAGTAATATTTCTACTTTCAAAATTCATTGAGGGGCATCAGATGGAGATATATAGAACATACATTTTCCTAATGCTAGAATTGAAAGTTTTGATAATGATTTCGAATCCTTGGACCCCCTGTTCTAGGATTCATTTTTATTGTTTGGAGGTGCCTTTGCCTCTTCTTATTTTTTTGAAGATCCCTTACCTTCATCATTTTCCCTTTTTTGAAACTCAAAGCTTCCTTCTTCATTCAAAGCCATTCCTCTTAACCTAGCTTGAGTAGACTTTGCGTTTTTTTTTCCATACCCAATATTTTATTGTATTAGCACAATCTCTCCAAACATTGCCCATGGCATGGCATTTCAAACACCTGAAATACATCTTCAAATAATCCAATAATTGGATATAATTTCATTTACCTCGATTAATTTCAATTTCTTCAAGCAATCCTTCCTGTAGAACAATTTCCATGAGTACTTTTATTATTTTTATGTTTACCTTCAAGTGAATATTTGCCTCCAAATTAATCAACTTTCCGAACCTATTCCTTAGTACCTTCAATGTTTCTACATTCAAAAGCTCATTTGCAAACTAGTTAACTTCACCTACACTAGCTAGATGAAATAAGATTCCTTCCTTGGATTAAAGATAACCCTCCATTTCCTCAAATCAAGAAACAAAGGACTCCAATACCATCGTTGAGACAAGATTCTCATCACATCTACTTTTGTGTGAAATTCAAATGTAATCTAGCCTCTGATTAGAATGCAAAACTTAGGATTGTACCTAGGAACTCTAACGAAGCCTTTTCAATCCATAAGAACAAAGAGTCCTATGCTACTTTCTTCCCCATAAACCCACCAATCAAGAGACTCTCCATTAGAAACAAAATATCATCCATCCCTATGTCTTCACCCAGAACCAAGCTAGCCTTTTCCTTGCATATTGTGATACACTTCATTGTCTACTTATTCTTCTATAACCTTGGGTTAGAAGGTTTCCCTTTTCTCCTATTTACTTCCTCTTCCCCATTTGCTAACTCTGCCAGAGATAACTCTCCAAAATCTTGCCCCAGGTCATGGCCTTGGCTTACTATTTTCCTTCTTCCAAAACTTCATTCAACCAGATCAACAACACTCTCAATGGATCTATCATTCATTTACATCTATGAGAGAAAAGGAAGCCCCTCCTCGAGTCATTCAACATTAACTTCACCACTTAAAACTCGTCTTGTAGGCTCTTGCCATGAGTTGAATTGACCTTTTTCTATGTCAACCTTTGTCTTTTTGTCTTTCACAAATTCAAGGTTTGGTAGTTCACCCATTGGAAGATTTGAATCTACTTTAGAGTTTTGTGGGATAGAACCCCCCTATACCATTGATTATTTCTTCATCATAATCCTTAGAGGTCTTCCATACCTCTAACAATTTGTCCCTTGAACTGAAGATGGACTTCAAAATTTTCTCTTCTCCATCCTTTCAACGGTCTACTAACTCCTCCTCCATAGTTCCCTCCTCATCACAGATCAATACATACCACTCTCTTGACACAAATTTGTTGGGTATGTGTTATATTATTTACAAAATTTATCCCATGTACTGTACACTGATATGGGAACAAAGGGGGTCCAGGGGGTTCTTAGCACCCCCCAGCCAAGAGGGTTGCAAGGGTTTGAGGGCGGAAGCCCCCGAGAAAAAAAATTTGGTATGTTTTTGGCAGTTTTTTGTGTTCGTTGTTTGGCAGTTTTTCGGCGCATGGTTTTTGCCCATGGTTTTCTAATTCCGGTTAAGGGATTAGGGTTGTTGACTAATCCAGGTCAATGGATTAGGCATTTGGGTGTCGTAGGATCTTATATGTATATTGTATTATAAACAATGAAGAATATAATGAATAGAAGATTAGAGGTGTGGCTCTAAATAGGTTGTTGGTTTTCCTAGTTTGTGTTTCCAGGGTAAAAACCTTTGTGTAATGTGTGAGTGTGTGCCATCATATCTTTTTATTATTATTATTAAGAATATGTTTGCAGTAATGATTTGTACAAGGTTAAAATATACATTTGGTATCAAAGCAATTATTGGCTTCAGGGGGACGCCTTTGTGGCCAAGGGTTTGGCTCGTGTCTGTGATAAGCCTTGTTACAATGGGATATCTGTGGTATTGATTCTTCAAGTGAAAAAGAAATGGCGAGCAGTTCGAAAATAGAGATCGAGAAATTTAATGGGCAAAGTTTTGAGTTGTGGAAGCTAAATATGGAAGATTTGTTGGCAAACAAAGATCAATGGATCGCAGTGGATCTGGGTATTACACCTACATGAATGTTAGTAGAAGACTAGAAAAAGTTGGATTGGAAGGCAAAGAGCACAATCTGGTTGTGTCTCTCACATTCAGTATTACTGGATGTGTAAGGAGAATCTACAACCAAGGCATTATGGGATAAGTTGGGGACTTTGTATCAGTCTAAGTCCTTGGTAAACAAACTGTTCCTGTGGAAGAAGTTGTATAACCTGAGGATGAAAGATGGAGACTCAATGACAAAGCATATGAATGCCTTCAATACTATGGTAAGCTAGTTATTATCTATTGATATTAAGATTTATGATGAAGATAAGTGTATCAATTTATTGTCCTCTTTACCAGACTCACGGGATAGTTTGGTGGTGGCCATAGGTAGTAATACAACTACTTTAAGTTTTGATGATGTGGTCTCATCCTTGTTGTCAGAGGAGATGAGATGGAAGACCATGGAAGGATAGATCACATATGCATTATTTGCAAGAGGACGCTCCCAAGAAAGATATAGATCTAAGTCCTCAAGTGGGAGATCTAAATATAAGGGTAAACAAAAATCTTTCGGAAAGTTTGTAAAGGTATGCTGGAGATGTGGAAAAGAAGGGCACTACAAGAAGCAATGTAGATCCAAAAACACTAAGGAGGGAAGGGATCCAAAGATGTTCCTTCTACATAAGCAAAAACCTCCCCGAAAGAAGGAGGAGATATGTACTTGGCTTCATCAAGCACACAAGCAGATCATGAGGCATGGTTGGTTGACTCAAGCGCATCCTTTCATATGACTCCCCACAAGGAGTGCTTCTGTGAATATGAAAAGTATGACAGAGGTGATGTTTTCCTTGGTGATGAATTGACAACCAAAATCATAGGATGAAGAAAATTCAAGTTGAAGCTCATGGATGGAAGGATTAGAACACTGCCTGGTGTTCTGCACATCCCAAGATTGGGTAGAAATTTGTTTTTTATAAGAAAAATGGATGATGCAGGGGTAAAAAAAGTGTTTGAGAAAGAAACCTGCAGGCTGGTTCGAGGAGCAATAGTGTTGTTGAATGGAGTTTGGATTAGAACTCTGTATAAGTTGCAGGGAAGCACTATCAGTGATGGGTGTAATAGTTCCATTGTTCCTGAGATTGGAGCTGAAGAAGAAAAAAATCCTACAATTTATGGAGAAAAGGCTATGTTGTGGCATCAAAGATTGAGACATATTAGAGAGAAGGGATTTCAACTACTACATAGTAAAGGTATGATTGAAGGTATGTCTAACTACTCTTTGGATTTTGATTTATGTGAACATTGTTTATATGGGAAGCAAAATCGAGTAAGATTCCCTTCTGGTGCAACGAGGGTAGAGGGAATTTTACAGTTGGTGCACAATGATGTCTTTGGACTTGTGTGGGTTCCAACACTGGGAAAATCTATGTACTGTGTCTCATTTATAGATGAATTCTCGAGGAATACATGGATATATTTCCTCGGGAAGAAATCTGAAGTCTTTGACAGGTTTAAAGAGTTTAAGGCTCTTGTGGAAAATCAAAGAGAGAAAATAATTAAGGTGTTGAGGACAGATAATGGTGGAGAGTTCTTCAGAAATCAATTCGAAGATTCATGTAAGAAGTGCGGTATAGAAAGGCATAAGATTACTCCATATACACCTCAATAGAATGGAGTTGCAGAAAGGATGAACATGACACTAATAGAAAAAGCAAGGTGCATGCTTAATGGTGCCGAGTTAGGACAAGAATTATGGGTAGAGGCAATGGGTACTGCATGTAACCTGCTCAATTGATCACCCTCATCAACATTGGATGACAAGAGTTCACACGAGGTATGGACTAATAAGAAACTGTCTCTCACACATCTCAGGGTATTTGGCTGTGAGGCCTATGTTCATCTTTCAAAGGAAACATGAGTAAGCTAGATAAAAAAATGTTGGAAAGTGTATCTTTATTAGGTATAAAGATGGTCTGAAAGGTTATAAGCTTTGGAACCCAAAAACTAAGAAGGTAATGTATAGCCGAGATGTGGTATTTAGAGAAATCAAAGATGTTGTCAACCGAGAAATCCTACCAAGGAAGGAAGAACCAGAGAAAATAGAGTTTGAGTTAAAGGATGATGAATCATACTCTAGAGAAGAACAAGAATCATAAGAAGAATATCCTTGTACTCTAGCATTGAGGAGATCGGTTAGAGAAAGAAGACAACTAGAAAGGTATACTCCACTAGATTTCCATTCAATTTTTTCTTTGTCTATTACTGATGACGATACTAGAACTGTTAGGGAGGCAGTGGATTCAGAGGATGAAAAACACTGGACAAAGGCCATGGTTGAAGAAATGGCAGCCTTGGACAAGAATGAGGCTTAGGATCTATTGGAGTTGTCGAATGGAAGAAATCCCATTAGTAGCAAATGGGTGTTTAAAAAGAAGTCGAATGCAGAAGGCAAAGTAGAGAAATATAAAGCTCGGTTATTAGCAACAGGTTACTCTCAGGTTGAGGGAATTGACTTTGGTGAGATTTTTTCTCCTGTTGCCATGTTAACTTCTATGAGATTTCTTTTATTTGTTACTGTTGCATTTGATTTTGAAGTAGAACAGATGGATATGAAGACAAAATTCCTACATCCGGATTTGAAAGAAGAAATCTACATGAAGCAACTAGAAGGATTTACTGTGAAGGGAAAAAAGGGGCTGGTATGCAAGATGAAAAAGTCCTTGTATGGGTTAAAGCAATCACCAAGGATGTGGTATAAAAACTTGATACTTATATGTTGGGACTTGGCTTCACAAGGAGAAAAGAAGATCATTGTGTGTATTTCAAATTAATTGGTGATCATCTTATTTATTTGGTCTTGTATGTGGATGATATGTTGCTGATGGAAAACAACATGGAGATTATCCACGATGTGAAAACTCACTTGTCCTCTAAGCTTGACATGAAGGATCTTGGTGCTGCAAAATTTATTTTGGGCATGGAAATTAAAAGAGATCGGGCAAACAAGAAACTCTGGTTAACTCATAGGAAATATGTCGAGACAATTTTGCAGAGGTTTAATATGCAGGAATGTAAATCAATCAAGGTTCCTATCCCTGTAGGTGTAAAGTTATCTGTGAATCAGTGTCCCATGACATAGGAAGAAGAAGAGGACATATCTCGTGTTCCATATGCGAGTGTGGTTGGCAGTTTGATGTATGCAATGGTCTATACTATACTTGACATTGCACATGCAGTGGGAGTTTTGAGCAAGTATATGTCAAAACAAGGGAAGGAACATTGGACAGTAGTCAAGAAGGTTTTCAGGTATTTCTGTGGCACTACTAGTTATGGATTGTGCTACCAAGGAAGGCCAGGATTGGACATAGTGTTGGACATACATGGCTTTGTTGATGCAGACTGGGCTGAAGATCTGAATCACAAAAGATCTACAAGTGGGTATGTGTTTAACTTGTTTGGAGGATCAATCAATTGGATGAGAAAAATACATTATGTAGTGGCACTCTCAACTATAGAAGATGAATACATGTCAACCACTTATGCAAGCAAGGAAGTAGTATTGTTACAACGACTATGCTTATGTATTGGGTTGGTACAACAAGTTGTAAGGATAGATTGTGACAGTTAAAGTGCAATCTTCCTAGTGAAGAACCCGACTTATCATTCAAAGACAAAGCATATTGATGTCCAGTATCACTTTGTGAGAGACATGGTTGAAAACAAGAAGGTGTTGTTGATGAAGGTGGACACTTTGAAGAATGTTGCAGATTCATTAACAAAATCTATGAGCACTAAGAAGTTCTCTTGGTGTAGAGGATCTATGGGCATTGTTGCCCTAGATTGTTGACTATGTAATTCTGTAACCCCATGTATGCAAATAAAACAACAAGTGGGAGAATGTTGAGTATGTGTCATATTATTTGCAAAATCAATCTCATGTACTGTACATTGATATGGGAACAAAGGGGGTCTGGGGGGTGCTTAGCACCCCCTAGTTGGGAGGGCAGTGAGGGTTTGGGGGTGAGAGCCCTTGAGAAAAATTTTGGGTCCATTTTAGGTAGTTTTTTGTGTCTTTTTTTTGGCACATGGTTTTTGCCGATGGTTTTCTAATTATGGTTAAGTAATTAGGGTTGTTGACTAATCCGGGTCAATGGATTAGGGGTTTGGGTGGCGTGGGATCCTATATGTATATTGTATTGTCACCAATGAAGAATATAATGAATAGAAGATTAGAGGTGCAACTCTAAACATGTTACTAGTTTTCCCGGTTTGGGTTTCCAGGGTAAAAATCCCCATGTAATGTGTGTGTGTGTGTGCCATTGTATCTTTTCCATTTTATTAAGAATCTGTCTGCAGTAATTATTTGAATCTCTCTCTCTCTCTCTCTCTCACACACACACACACACACACACACACACACACACAATTTTTTTTATTTTATTATTTTTTTCAAGGAAATCTTGTAGAGAATCCCCCCATTCGTGGATGACATCCCTAGAAAGCCCATTGGCGTAAACTATTGTGCCATACCTAGGGGCATTGGAATCGACATAAAACTAGTCAAATGCCTAGCAACATTGCGACAACTAGTTGAGATAACCTCTATTGTGCCATACCTAGGGGGATTGGAACCGACATAAAACTAGCCAAATGCCTAGCAACATTGGCGACAACTAGTTGAGATAACCTCTTAGGTTGTAAAGTAAGCGTGTGTGTGATTTGAACTAGCACAAATGCCTAACAACATTGACAAAAACTAGATAATCCCTTAGGCTGCAAAGTATGTGTGTGTGAGAGAAACAACTGTTTATGGTCAACACAAGCAAGTGATGATTATTGGGCATGAGACATTAATGTGTGTGTGTGTGTGTGTGTGTGAGAGAGAGAGAGAGAGAGAGAGAGAGAGAGAGAGCTGTTTACACAAAAGTGATGATTATTGGACTTAGAAATTACAATGAGGTGAGGTGTGTGTGTGTGTGTGTGTGTGTGAGAGAGAGAGAGAGAGAGAGAGAGAGAGAGAGAGAGAGAGAAGTGTTTATGGTCAACACAAGCAAGTGAATTATTGGACATGAGATATTACAATGAGAAATTATGTATAAGTGACAAGTGTTTATGGTCAACACAAACAAGTGACAATTATTGGACATTGAGAAGAAGCATCTCAATATGTACAAGTGACAATTATTGGACAATGAGAAGAAGCATCTCAATATGACATGACAACTATCTTTCCACTTAGAAGATGTGAGTGTGTGTTGGGATATATATTCTTGCAAAGTCACTCAAGACTTACAAGACTTACATTGCATCACAAACACAAATGACCAATAAGGAGATCATGTCTTAAGGGGTTTAAACACTTTTGTGGAGAATAACATATCAACTACCATAATTGACATTATTCTAGATAAGGTTAAGGTCCAATATCATGAATATAAGAAAAAAACAAAATTATCTTATCAATACATTTAGTCTTTTATCTCAATAATAAACATTTTGAAAAAGAGATCATCAACATTAATGTGGAGTAAATTAATAATAATAATAATAATCTATTTTTAATGCATAATAAAATGTAAAATTATGAGAATATTTTATTGTATTTTGTTTTCCAATATTAATTATAAATTAATTTTACTTATTTTAATTTTCTTTTCAAAATTTGTTTTCCAATATTAATTATAAATACATTTTTAGTGTCATAAATTTTGTGAAGCATGTTTTGATGAGATGAGTGACCATCAAATTTAAGCTTTCAGCATCGACTCACCCCCCAAACCCCACGGAAAAAACAAATTATATCCACAATCGTACAAAATAATTGGCAGGTTGAAATCCGATCTCGGCGGAAGATTCGAAGCCTCGCAATCAAGCTCATGACTTTTCGGCCAGGGTGCACACCGTTCACATAAACAATAACTCGTCTCAAGATCGAATCCTCAGAACTCACAGGCCATTGGTAGCAAGGGTTCCAAGTAATCTGAAGGGCATTGAAGCTCTCGACCAGGAATTCTCTGTGCACTGATAATCAGTAAATATGTTGAGGCAGGCTGGAATCAGCATAACCAGTGCTGCCCGGGCAGCACATGCGTCGGCTATGGGCGGCGTAAGGGCTTATCACGAGAGAGTGGTCGACCATTACAATAACCCTCGCAATGTCGGATCCTTCGACAAGAACGACCCCGACGTCGGAACTGGTCTGGTCGGCGCTCCCGCCTGTGGCGATGTCATGAAATTGCAGATAAAGGTCGACTCGGAGACCGGAAAGATTGTGGATTCATGCTTTAAGACCTTCGGCTGTGGCTCTGCCATTGCTTCGTCTTCTGTCGGTTAGTTTTAATTTCTCTTTGATTTCTTAGTAATTTAAATGCTTTAACGCGAATTACCGTTGTTCGGTTTGTTAGGGTTTGTTACGAGTAATTAATGATAACCTAGCAATGTCTTAGGGGTTTTGGTTATTGATTGAAGAACTCTTTGAAACATCGCGTTATTGTTCTAATTTTTTAGTTTCAAAAATTCGCCGAAACACTGTTTTTGTGAGTACAGAGGTGAATTAGACAAGGCACTTGGCACATGGATTGTAAGTTAAATTACAATAATCTAGCCTTGAGGTTCTGGTTGTTGGGGTCAGGGTTTTAGGTTGTTGATTTAGTATTTCTTTTAAGTTTTGCGATATTGTTCAAATTATTTTTTAAGTTGTAGATACTTCGCTGAAGACCTGTTAGTTCTTTCTAGTGTAGAGGTGTATTGGATAAGGGAAGTATTAACGTGAATGAAATCCTAACATAGGGAACTTGTCACATGGATTATAAATTAATTTATGATCTAAGCACCTCACAACGTGCGTGAAGCAATGTTAGAAAAGCAAGAATTCAACGAGTCTTATCTACACAGCGTTCCGCTGCACTCATCGAGACTAAATTTTATTCAGTTTACACCTATTAGTTCGCATTGGATTCTATCAAGCACGTCTGTTAAGACAAATAAAGTTACACTTTAGTAAACTCTTTATGTTTATGTTTTCTCTTTAACGTACGCTATGACTATGACTGTATCAATCGTACGTACACTGATACGTAACGTACGACTATGTTTATGTTTTCTCTTTAATCGCTGAACTAAAGCAAGTTAAGTACGATGAGAGATTTCAATGCAACAAGGTTTACTCAACCATGTTGTTCCTTAGCAGCAACAAACACATGCATCCATGGTTCCAAAAGTTAACACAATGGGGACCATTTCTATTCTACGGGGGGTGATTGATCCACGCACTTCCTCATCATCGACAACAACCTCATCGACATCGATAAACCCAATTGAAGCTTTCTTTGTCAACAAGCCTGTTGACGATGAGTTTCTTGTTGACAGAAAGCTTGTCAATGATACTCTTGTCGACAACTCTCTTGTCTACATCAATCTTGTTGGCAACTCTGTTGTTGACAACTCTGTTGTTGACAACTCCCTTGTTGAAGACCCTTCATGTTGATGACACCCTAGTCGAAGACCTTCATGTTAAAGACACCCTTGTCGAGATAGCATGACATTACACGTCAGCGCACGGCAATAACACACCTTGTTGACTCTTGGTTTTTCACTTGCCTCATCCCTTTAACAACTAAATAATGATGCACTACTACAAAATTAAACATCCACCTTTGGAAGATGAATGGGCATTTGTAACTATTATGTAACTCTTTGTATGATAGGCAGCTGGTAGAGCTTTGTGCTTTTAATGTTTGTTCTCACATAGCAATACAAATATCTCTTACACAGTAATACAAACATTGTTCAATCGATTGTGTTTTGCTTCATATTTATTCATGCTTCCGCTTCTCATAGCTTCATGGCGCCACATTGTTAAG
>ML792890.1:414419-464787 GCA_009831015.1 Picea engelmannii | reverse complement strand
AAAACTGCCAGAACCACTGTAAATGCTCCAGAAATCATCTGTGATGCCAGAATGGAAAACCCCTCCGCAGGAACGAAGCTCCAGCTGATGTCCTCACTCTGCAACTGACCTCACTGAAATCTGATGGCTAGAAATCCCACCAGAAAGAATAAGCCTGCCAAGCTCATGCGCCCTCCTCAACAGAAGAATCACTCCAATAAAATAAGGAAGCAAGCTGCTCCAAGCTGTCCACAAGGAAAGCTAGCGGCCTCCTCCACAAAACCTCATGCATCTGACCTCATCTCCATAGCTTGAGTTCTCCTCCTCCCATGAGCAAAAACTCTCCATGAATAAGTGCGCCCTCCTTAGACCATTTTGCCCCTCTTTAGGCAAGAATAGGAAACCTAAGAATTAATGGTTGAGATCAATCAAAATGAAGGGATGAGATCTCACCAATCAATTCTAAATCATAACCCACTTTTGGGTTAAGTTTCCTAAGTCTACTTATGTCTCCAAAATCACCACAAAGTGATTTAATACTCACTTTAGCCAAAAGTGACCAAAATTCACTTTATCCAAAGTCAAAGTGAAAATAGACAAAAGTACTAGGTACAAAGTGTCAAATACTTCCCTCATGTGCTAAGGAGGACAAAAGCACATGGGGAACACCTCCCAAGGTACAAATCTCAACACTACCTTCCCTTGTCATCATTGATTTAAAGCTTGCTAAAGGACATAGGGAAATTTTCTAGGGTTTGTAGTGGACTACTCTAGGTATTTTCCTATAAGATAGATTTCTAGGGTTTGTAGTGGACTACCCTAGGATTTATCAAGGGTCCATCTTTAAGCTTTTCAAAAGACATAGAACGATTTCTAGTGTCTGTAGGGGACTACCTTAGCAATTTTACTATTTAACTCCCTAAGGTTTGTAGTGGACTACTTTACGGTTTTACCCAAAGCTTTACCTTTGTCTCTCGAGAAAGTTCAAAATTTGACCCCATATGCCCAAGAGGAATAAACGGCACTAATCCTTCTTACTTGTAGTAGGATTCAAACCCTAAAATTCATCTTTTTCTTGTTGCTCTAGGGTTAGATTAGGGTTTGTGGCATTTGACTTTGATTTTCAGCCATCATTGAGCTTGACATCTATTCTATGGTTTTATTGGCTTCTTTCACCTAAAAGTGCCTTTGTCATCATTTATTGCATTGCTGATTTATTTTTCAGACCTTTAGGGCTTTAAGTCTTGTATCTTTAGGGCTGTTATACTCATCTATCATTTCAGCAAGTATTTGTTAACTAAACCCTGATTTAGCTCGCATTTTTATCCCTATTTTATTGCATGCTTAACTTGTTTCAAGGGCTGTTTTATTTCTGTTGTTATAACTTGACATATTTCTATAGATAATTATCTTTCATACAAGTTTTATAACAGCCATTGATTTTCTCTCGATTTGTATTGTTTGGGATATCTCTGACTTATTTTGACTTTCTTAATATCATTAATTGTCCAAGATATTGCACATATACAAATCTGGAAATTGCTTCATTAAACCACCTTGTACTTACCTTGATTATCTTGACCTAGTGGTGGTGTGTTTGAGTAACCAATATAGGAGACTGTAAACTTGATCCCATATTTCTATAGGATTCCATGAGCTTGTTAGGAAGCCTCCCTTGTGTTGGACCCATCCTTCCCTAAAACAAGGGAAGTGATTTGCTAAGGTGACACTGGTAACACTTCCATGTTACACTTGTCTTAGCCCTTGTTACCTCCCAGTTTCTCCCATATAAGAGCCCACAAAAACAAGGGATAGGATAGACCCTTTTTTCTAGTTGTGGGTCCACGAGGTCTTTGACCGATTTGAGGAGACTATGAATAGTGTTTGGAGATTTAAAAATAGTTCTAATATGCTTTCTTTTAGGATTCTAACTATCTAGTCAATCATTGGAAGGAGCAACAACAACAATGATGATACCTTTAATAAAAGTTGAAACAAATGCTAGATGTTTGCATCCAAGAACTCAACCATTATACTTTTCGACTTAGAGTGATGTACGAAGAAGTGATGTCAATGACCAAGTTTGCGCACCAATCACCCCAATTCAAAAGGAGCCTAAGATGTTCAACATCCGAGCTTAGGAAAATGCTTGTTGCAAGGTGAATTTAGTAGAGCCAAACAATAGTCGAGGAAGGCAAACAATGCTACTAGAACTAATTTCCATCCAAGGAAAGAGGATCGTTGTTAAGGATGGCACATAGAAGAAACCATTCAACAAAACCATACAACAAAAGATTGACTCCAAATTTTAAAAAATTCCAAACCATGATTCTAAAAAATTATTGAAACTTTAAAAGAAAGCATTATGAATAAATAAGCAAGAACATTTAAATGACAAGCAATGTTCCACCATTGCTTATATTTGGATCCTCGTCATTAGTATCAATCTTTGCCTCTACATTGATCCTCTAGAGACATCAGTGAAAACCTCCCAATTTTGATGAAACTACCTAATTGAAGCCTTATAATATGGTAGAAAAAGCTTAACAAGCCTAATGAATGATTTTGGTTTGAGTGAAAGGTACATTTTTGCTAAGGCCATGTTACAGGAGTTTAACAATCAATACCACCAACATCAAGGTACATAAAGGGTTTGGTGCTCTTGATTAAATGCCAATCCCATACCCTCATATGTGATATAAGCCAATGAAAATGTTGCAATCATACCAATCTTGAAATACTGAAAATTGTTAAGCCTACTGGATTTTGAATGGAATATGAAATTCTACTTTCTCCATATCAAGTCCAATGAGGTTGGAACCACTCTCAAACATCCTGAAACAATTAATGGTAATGTTAAAAATTTAAGTAAAAGGATAAAAAGGAAAGATAAAGATATAAGTAAACCATTAATTGCCAACGTTTTTGGTCCAACCCTTTTAAAAAAAAATCAATCTTGCATGTTGGTGGGGTATAGTACCTACTTAACCGAGTCAAGCCCTTCTCCTTCCTTCAGCAACAACAAACAAAAATGAAAAAAAAAACTCAAAAAATCTACATTATGAGGATGATTTCCACTAATTGGCCACGACTTTTATGAAAAAGTCCGGACTTTTACCAAAAAATCGCCAACATTTTTATGGGCCAATTTTTCGTGAAGCTGAAAAAATCACGACTTTTTGAAAAAGTCACGATTTTTCGACGACTTTTTCAACACTGGTTTACACCCTCCATAGCTCACAATATTTCTTCATCTAGCTAAAAGCACTCATATTTTGCTTCAAGAAGTAGGAGTGATTACACCCTTGAAGTAAATTTTGGCTAGGTTTGAGTTTTAGGGAGTAAAAGGGTTTACACCCCTAAAAATCATAAACCCTAGTTTAGCCTTGATTGATGAGCTAATCGATTTAGAAGGAGACATTTTGGGTGCTATAAGGGTTTATCCCTAATTCCTCTCTACTCTTCTATTTGGTTTAACTCTCTTTCAAGCAAGTGACTCCATAACCCAATTGTTTAAAGGCACTAGTCTCCATAGATGTGATAAAGTGACAGAGTTTCCTAGCAATCTTCTCTCTCTCTCTTACTATCTTACTTCATGATAAAAGCAAGAGATTGGCAATTAAATGATTGATAGACTTTGAGTTTAACTTGCTTCCATTATAAGTTGTTAGCTCCAGCCATTAGGGCTGCTTCTTTTTGCCGCTATTTTACATTTATCTCGCAATTTAACCGTGGAAAAGCTTGTTCAAGTATTGGACCTCAAAGTGTTTGTCAAGAGCTTCATTTTGAGCTATTCATTTGCTGATTTCTACGGTTAAATATTGTTGTTCTTAGAATTTCCTTGCTGCTGATAACACTTGTGTAACAGCCAATCTAACCGTCAAAACAAATGTTTAAAGGCTTAATCATTATCTACTAGTTGTTGGCTTTCAATCCATATCATTATTTGCAACTTTTGACGATGTGTTCTCGCAGCTGTTACAATTTATTCATTGCTGTCATAACATTACTTTCTGCTGCATTTTTAGGACAGCAAGCATAGCTTGCTAAGTCCGTAGTGGTTAGTGGCTTATTTTGCTATATTTGGCTTTGGTTTTGTGTCCTAACATGTGTTTTGCAAGTGTTCTTCACACTATCATCATCTCTTTCCCAGGCCTTTCTTTTCAAGAAGCCTTAGCCACCATGTTCAAGTGACCGAAATAGGGGCCTCTTTCTACTCTCGTGCTTGTTCCCTTCATCCCCTTAAGGCCACCTGGAAAGCCTCCTTTGTGTTGGACTTGTCCACCACTAAAACAAGGGGAATATCTAATGAGGTGACAATGATAGATGTCCCCAATTGTGTCACACGTTTGTTCTTCGGGTTGGTCTTTTCCCTAACTACAAATTGTACAATAACAGGGACTTCACACTTTTTTCAGTGCTAGATTTTGTTGAAACGGGAAGCTTCTATCTTTTGAGAAGGTTTAAGATGATTTCATTTAGGAGGAGACCAAACAAGACACTGTTTTTGTTGAGATTTTGGTACCTTGGAAAGTGGTTCCCTTGTGTTTGTGAGCCTCTAAACACAACTGGGAAATACTTTGTACCATGTACTATGTACTTTATGTCTAATTTCACTTTGACTTAAGAGATTTAAGTCAAAAGTGAAATTTGGTCATTTTAGCCTAAAATGACTATTAATTCACTTTGTGGGTGAATTGAGGGACATAAAGTGAAACTATGGAAACTTGAGTAAAGTGGGTTTTGAGTTGAGATTGTTTTGGAGAAATCTCAACCATTGATTAGATATGGAATGAGATGATCTCATMCACCCAACTTTTAGGTTTCCTTATGTTTCCTTAAGAGGGGCACATAGGGCAAGGAGAGGCTCATTCACTTGTATGTTCACCAAGAGAGTTTGGAGAAGGGCAAGAGGATGAGAATGGAAGCATTGGGAGAGGAGAGCTTGGGCTCCTCCTTTCATGGAGGGCTCATGAAGGCTTAGGGCCCAACTTATTTGTGGTGATTGTTCTTGCTTGGAGGAGGGCACACTTGAGGAGGAGGGCGCACCTATAGCAGGGAGGTCTTGCAGTGGTCAAATTACTTTGAGGACAGTTTCAGTGGAAAGGCAACAAATGAGAGCACATTGTGGTGCAAGGGTTTCTCCATCAAAGCTTCAGGGAGCAAGGGCGCTTCATTTTAGTGCATAGAGCAATATTTGAGGAGGGCGAAACATGATTGGGCACATCTCTCACTCTTGGACTTGTGTTGCAGCTTTAGACAAGTTGTTATTGTAGCAGGTTCATTTGTTTCATGTACTTGTTGTATTCCACCTTCTATTCTCCACATATATATACTTCCATTCCAAACTGGTTTTCCCGGAGGGGGTTTTATCCAGGGTCATGTTGACCAAAAATACTTGTGTTTATTTCATGCATGCTTAGAATTGTAAATAGCATTTAAAGTTGTAAATATCTAGGAGGTAGTGTTATTTGTTTTGAGTATATTGCATGTGCTAACATTGGGAAAATATAACACTTGCAAGGGCACCTCAAAAGGACACTTAACCATTAAAATTGTGAGCATAAAGTACTTGACTGTTTGCTGTCCTAAAACAACAGCAAAGGACAAACACAAAGATTGAAACCCAACAAGAGGTCAAAGACAGACCTGTTGGGCAGCCTCATAGTACCTCAGAAAATCTACATGGTATCGGAGCCAATGGTGGCT
Organism: Picea engelmannii; assembly: GCA_009831015.1. Classification (NCBI taxonomy): domain Eukaryota; kingdom Viridiplantae; phylum Streptophyta; class Pinopsida; order Pinales; family Pinaceae; genus Picea; species Picea engelmannii. Next base: position 459,099 of record ML792890.1, on the reverse strand, counting down.
TAGACTTGCTGATTTTTGAGCATTTTTGTGGGCAGTTTTCAAGGGGCAAAAATCAGATCTGTTGGCTGTTTTTGGACAGCAAGTTTACAGTCCAAAACAGTGAGCAAAAATCAGATTTGAAGGTGCCTCTCGGTTGGTGTATGTTGAACAGTTCAAGGCAGATTTTTGGACAGCTTGTTGGCAGAGTTTGTGGATAGCTTATGGGAAGATTTGTTGGACAATTCAGGGTTGATATTGGACACTTGTGGACAGCCTCTTATCACACCTGCGTGGACAAGAGTGAGGCTGTATTTGACAACCTCTTTTCACACCTATATGCTAGGAGTGAGGTTGTGGTGTTACTACCTCTTTTCACACCTGTGTTGACAGGAGTGAGACGGTAATCTTGTGTTCTTTTTAGCATCAGTGTGAGCTTTATTGGACAACCATGTCAATGTCCCAGATGCGGGTAGAGGATAGGCTAGATGTAGCTAGCAACTGGTCCCCTTGGAAGACCAGGATCATTTTCGTCTTAGAGGACCTCGAACTATTGGATATAGTTGAGGCTCCTGTTGTTGTTCCTCCTGTTACTACTCCCGTCATGGTGGCAGAGTTCAAGAAGAACAACAAGGCGAAAAGGACTATTTGTGACGGGGTGAGAGACCACGTCATTCCACATTTCACTGGTAAGGACTATGAATTTGAGATGTGGGATTCCTTATGCAAGCTTTACCAGAGTTCTAACCAGAACCAAAAGATGGTTCTACAGGACAGGCTCAGGGGCATCAAGATGCTCAATTCCGAGTCGGTTACATCATTCCTTGGCAGATTCACTGATTCACTGAGATCAGAGATGAGCTTGCATCCATCGGAGAGATAGTGGACCCGGGTTTTATGGTGAGGACAACCTTAAACATCTTTTCCAAACCATGGGGCAAACCAAAACCTATGGACAAAGGCTTGCTAGGACACACTGTCAATCCCCCCAAACATGGTCAAGTGAGCAAATGTAAGATCCAAGCAGTTGTTAGAAATAAAAGGAATCAGATGCATATATTTAAAGGTTTTAATGATCAAAAGTGACACATACCATGATACCTGGACCAATTACCTCATGAAGCAAGAACTTTTTCCGATACAAGACCAAGTCGATGGTGATGGATGATGTTGCTGCTGACAAGACAAGGATGATGGAAGAATAAAAGGGTGGGCCCTCCAGGGCCATGCTCAGGTCAATTCTACTCTCGGTACTCCATGTCTAGGACCTGTGGGCCTCGAGACATGATCTCCTAGTTATCCCTAAAAAGTGGGGATAACAAGCTAAAAGGTGTTCCCCCCCTCTCACACCCTCAAACCCTAGCCTACAAAAACCCTAAAATTGCACCCTCCTTGAGATCATGAGCTCTTTTGAGTGAGTGACACTTGGAACTCATCCAAGAGGGGTCACTCTTGTCTCCCAGGTATAAAAGAATGCCTACCCCCCCCCTCATTTCAGATCTACTCTCAGTGTACTCTTACTATACCCAAATCTCTCCCACTCTTTTCTCTCTCCCATCTTGCTCTCTTTCATTTCTCAAGTTTGTAGCAAGTATTTGCTCAACGTTACTTCTAATAAAAGAATCTTTGGAGGAAATCGTTGGCATTGGGAGTCTTTTTGGTGCTTGGATCTGATCTACTTTGGAGGTGACTTGTATTTTGGTTCTTTTGGAGTTTTAGCTTGTAGATTTAAAGGAGATCCAAGCAAAGTATTTTGTTTGGATAGATCTATGGTAGTATTGCCATAGATATTTTGTGAAATAGTTTCCTTTCTTTAGCAAAGTATTTTGTTAATATTTTGGAATCTACTCACCTCCTTCTTTGTCTTGTAGCTTGATCTCTATTGTTTGCAGGTCACTAAGGCTTTGAAAATGATAAATTTCAGATCTAGAAATTTATCTCTTCACCCACTTGAAACCCTCTTAAAATTTATGTTCTTTTCATTCATATTTCTCTAGTATTTTTGGGTATATTTTTGTCATAGAATAGGTCATTTAATCATCTATTATATGTTGTTTTTATTGCTAAAAATTTATGGTTTCTTCTCACATAAATTTTTCCAAGTTTATTGGTTGTTTTGCAGCTTTTCCAGCAAGTTTTACTTGTTGTTTTTCTGCAGATCTGAACCTGTCAAGGGGAGGTGCTACCCATTTGGGGCCACAAATCATCAACAAACAACCTCCCAAATAAGGGTATTGAATACCCTCTTCTTCTTCTACTTTCCTACATTGTAAGCAAGCCCAAAGACAGCCTCTTGGGCTTGCATTTTTCAAGCTTTCCAAAATTTCTGCTTTTTTTATTTAGGTTTGCCTACAACTAGTAAAGAAGTTTGGCTTTGCCACCCATGCTAAATCGTAAGACTAGGATTTAGAAGTAATTTTCTGTTTTAATCTTTCATTTTGTTGCCGAACTTGTCCTTAAGACAAGTTTTTGTGCCTAAGTTTACTTGTCTTTCATTTCAAGTTAAGCTCTTTTATTTCCATACCCACTTTGGCACAAAATCAGTAGGCTAGTCCCCCTCCTTGTGCCTTAGTTGAGGTTGCTCAATTTTTATTCCAAGTATTGTTTGCCCCACTTGTCCTTAAGACAAGTTTGAGTGGCTAGGATTGTCTTTTACTTTCCAAGTTATTCTTATTGTGATCTTTCATTATTTTGCCTACACCTAGCAAAGAAGCTTGGCTTTTCCACCAATCCTATATCGTAAGGCTTGTCTATAATTTAACTAGTAATTCTTTATCTTGTCTATAGTTGTTTAATCTTTAATTTCTCATTTGTTATCTTTTGCTTAAGTTGTGCAAATATCTAATTGGTTCATTTATCTTGTATCTTAAGCTTAAATCTGTAATATCCCTGATCCCACTGATCAAGATAATTGCTACTGATCTATTGTTCTATCTTGCAGATCTGATACACTGGGGGTTTCTGGATGTGTTTCAGTTGTATGTTTGAAATCTTGATGGTTTATTGCATATGCATGTTGGTTATTACATGTGCATGTTGCATATTTATGGTTTAAACAACATATAAAGGACACATGCATAAGTAAAGAACATCAACTGCCCAATATCATGTATTATACAACTCAAGCATGGAAATACAATAGCATACTGGAAATATAGAATATAAATGTCAGCTAGATCTCATGGATCATCACTAGAATACAAGCAAGTAGCATAAAAATACCCGTGATCAGAAGATGATAGCAAATCCGATGCATGCACGGATAGATCGGCAAAAATATGCGATTCCGGAGAAGTACGATAACCGCTACCAGCTGGAAAACTCGTCCGGAAGGATAGACCGTCGAAATGCGTTGGAAACTGCTCCAATAGAAGCGCCCTGGCCTCTAGACTGAAATGCATGAGTGTCAAATCTCGGATCTGGTCTCTGAGGCATTGCATCTGAACCCCTAGGGGGTTTGCGCGCCTCCTGGGACACTGGATGTGCCCCAAAGGATTCCACCAACAAAATCTGCTGCTATAGGGCTCAAAACAATCGTCTCGCCAAATGCGGAACTGGGTCGGAAGGATTTGCCCGGATCTGCTCTTATACTTTGCATACAACCCCAAATATCTGTCTGGAGGAGCTGCGCCCTAAATGACTGGATGAGGCGATTTGCAAGATTCCACCGTCAGAATCTGACGATAGATGGATCAATAGAAGCGCCTTGGTTGTATCTCAAATGGGTCAGAAGGAAACTGCAATCTGGACACGAACCTCGTGAAGCTCTCCAAACCCTCAAACTGACTTGCGCCCTCACTGGCTGAGTTGCGCACTCTGCAATGGATACTCCTGAAAAGTACGGTGAAATACCTGGATGGTATCTCCGATGGGCTAGGGTGTGTCTCTCAACACCGAAACCGATCAATGGTGGTAGTTTCCTCCAGAAATCCACAAAACAATAAGGTCGGCTCTCTTCCTCCTCTGGGAACTCTCAACATCAAATCATAACAATGCATAATAAATTAAGTTGCTTTACCCTTCCTTTATAGCTTCCCGAAACCATAATTCGTTGTTGACCTTTTCCCTCCAAGTGACTTTTACTCTATTTTATTATTCCTTGATTAAATCACTTAATTAATTAATTAATTAACCATTTTACCTCTAAAAAGTGATTTATCCATGCTGATGGCTTCTCCGACCACTGAAAGTCACTTCTCATCATCTTATCCTGTAGTGCTCTTCCTCTCGATTCCGATGAGCTATTACACTAAAAGGTTTCTCCAAGTAATATGCCCATTATGACCTTCTTAGTGAATTTAATTAAGATATGAACCACAATAACTCAAAATTACGGAAATCATCGAAATGCAACAAAACCAAAGCCCAGCTATGCGGAATGGATCCTGATGATGATCGATGCCAGTCGGGCCCAAATAAATCCCTCAATATCTCTCGAACTCTCTGTCACCCCTATTTGGCTACTCGGGTAGGCATAACACTCTGAAATGTTGCAATGTTATAATGTCCCAAAATGGGGACATTACAGTCCTTCCTGCCGGAATATTGCTTTTCCTCAAGCGATAACTGAATCCAACTACATATGATACCGGGGTCCCATATCCACCTATGTGACACAAGGTAGACTCCCCTCAAGATGTGGTCTCTCCAAGTGCTCAACACGCATGACACCCACATGCTCATGCTGAGTAGAATGATCAATGGCCAAAGAATCTCAATCAACTCCCCGAGCAACCACTCTACTCGAAACTCAACTCCATCAAACACTCAACTACCAAGCACTCCAATCCCTAAGTCCCATATCAGAATGTGAACTGCAATGCCCTATGGAGTATAGTTCTGTAACATATCAACACCATGAGTCTCCTGCAAATAACACATGGCCTCAACCTGAAATGGGTCTATCCTATCAGACCATACCAAACTCTACACGACCCCCATTGACTCAACATGTTGCTGCCATAGTGAGGTACTACAAGACCTCAACGAATCACCAGCCAATGACGTGCTCTCCCCAATACTGAAACTCAATGGAAAAGCAAAGTGACTTCCCCCTACAAATGTTCGCTCGTCTCCATCAGTCAATGAAATGCCCAGCCCCGTAATCCCAAGGTCCCATGCTAGTCTCTGACAGGGACCATCATGTTGATGTTGCTCTACTCTGATCATGATTGTCTGCTCAAAGTATCCATACTGGACCCTCCACTCCTGGATCCTCATAAGATGAAACAAACTTTTGCCCCCATGGACTCTCGGATCCTATGTGAAATTTGGAAGTTCATCACTTCCAATCCCCACTAACTCTTGATGTGCCCTACTGGTAACTGTCGAAAGCCCTCCACCCTCATCCCAATGAGAGTCTGAATATGTAGCAACCTCTGAGATATCCTTCATCCCATGGCCTAGGATACTCTCCATCACGCCTAGGGCCTCAACTCTCTGCCCCTGATGACCCACCCCTATCCTGTTGTATGCAATCAAGACACTCTTGTCAGGTGGTCTTAGCCTACCAACTCTCTATGTCCCCTGCCACTGTATAGCTCCCCCTGCGTTGTTGTCAATGATAAAAGTATTGGGAAAGGCTACCATAAATATCTGCAACTAAATGTAGGACTGGAAAGTATCATATGCTTTGGTCAATCCGAAGGACTTGACCAAAAGCTCGTCCACCAGCACCCATGGTAAATAATCGCCTGTACTCATCACTGAACACCAACCATCGGGTACAACAGTAGGTATCTCCACAAACTGAGGGTCAATCATTCTCCATCCATCATCACTCACACAACTGCTGCTACGATGAAAGTGATCTCCCAGATCTGTATATTGTTGCAAGGGAGAGGAATCTCCATGCTCTACTAAGTACATCTCCTCCCTGCAATCCAGTGCATCCCCATGAATCCCATTGTACACCTCTGTATGTCTCTGTGAACTACCACTCATCACTATATGCCCCTGCATACTCATGTGATCTCCTATATACACCTGCAACATCATGGATCCTAGGTGTACTACTGGGTCATCCTCTACATGAAGGTCAACCAATCCTGAAACACAAATGGAAGTGTCCTCATAATTGCCCCTGGCTCTGGAATCACCATGTGTATATGTGTGCCCAACTGTCTCAACACCCCTCGTTAAGGGTGTTCCCTGTGACCTATGGACATCCTCCTGCATCTCTGGTTCATATATCTCCATACTCATCAGTGATCCTGGGTACTCCTCATGCTCCTCCCTCAACTGGTGCTCCACTGCTAAACCACCAACATCCTCTCGCAATGTGGCTGAGGGATATATCTGACTCTGCTGAAATAGAGGTAGTGGTTCTCTATCTAATTTCCTCAAGGAGCTCCTCTGATCGAGACTCTGATTCCTGAAGGGTTGTCTGTGTGCCTTCCAAGAATCTGTGTGCTCACCAAGTCATGAGTGAGTCGGTCCACCTCAACCTCCTGCTCCCTCTCACCAACCTCCAATAGGTAATCCCTATCCCTCAACAACTGCCGGTAGTCGGCCCTCATCACAATCACTCTCTCCCTGAGTGTATGGAAGTCATAAATGACAAGTCCCCCATTTGAACTATCCTGCGCCATCGAGGCCCTCCAACAATAATCTGCCACCAATGCATGTGTATCATCAATGCATCTAGTGGCTGCCATGATCATGTCCTCACTAACTCTCAATTGTCCTGCCAAGTGTCGTGACTCCTGGTCACAATCCTGCTGAGGTGCTACCTCCTACCTCTCACGGCTAGTGTCAACAATGGAATCCCCAACAACACACTCCTCAAAATATAAGGCACTGAACTGCCCACTATCCCCTGTGCTACTGAGTCCTCCTGTATGCCACTGCACGCCATCACCAACTGCAACCCTTATCTGAATCGCACCATATCCTATATGGGCAACTGTATCCTCCTATGCACTCACCCCACTAATATCATCTGCGCCTAGATCCCATACAGATGTGTCCAGACACGTGTTATGGTCATCTCGACCAATAAGGAGTGCATCCTCATCACTGCAAATCAATCCTGGGAGTAAGTGTCCCAACAAGTTGTCGGTCTCCAAAACCTGGTCCATCAATGGAATCTCCAAGAGTGGTGACTCACTCTCCTCATACTGATAGGTATGTGTAAGGTCAATTATCTCCAAGCCATACCTCTCCTCCTGGGTCTGCAGATCCATATGTTCCTAGTGTACAATCCCCACACAAGGCTCCTCTACCATATCATGAATGCTACTGATATCCTCATGTGTCGTGGCTAGCATCGGTGGTTGAGAAGATGAAAAATGTGGCTCGCTCCTCATAGGAAACTCATCATCCTCCATACATGACTTCCTGGAAGCCATGTCTACACCCATAGGTAGGTCATCCAACTTCCTAATCTCATCATGTCTAAGTGCCAACACATATGAAGCCTCACAAGTGTCACCACTATGCTGAAGTATTGAATCCTCAACATTGCCTAACGGGGAAGATGAAGGACATGCACTATCATCCTATCCATCCAATTGTCCCTCAAATGCGCAAGAGTCACTAGCCGCCGTCTTGGTCATCTGGTTGAGCTTGTAGTACATGTCTAGCCTTTGTACCCCAACTCTGTCAATGCATTTGGACAATCTGTCAAAAGAAGGTATGGTGAGTTTACCAACTTTCCAGATGAAATCTATGTTATGCCCCTGTTGTTGCTGCTGTTCTCCTCTCCGAGGTTTTCTAGGATGGTTCATGCCCCTAAGTCCACAGTACTTGATCAGTGTCATGTCATGATAGAAGTCACAGACCAATGCTGCATAATCCCTCTTGTACTCTGCAATGTCTTCCGCCTGAGTGGGCAACCTCTATGTTAACGGTTGTTGTGTTGCTACTGGTGGTGCCCTCTGAAAACTAGGGAACCATGGTCTGGGAATCCTACTTGAAGATGTGTATGTGCGAGTAGGTGTCTGGGGTCTACTGCCTGCCCCCGAGTTCCCCTGTGCTGCATGTGGGGCTTGTGTGCCCGAAATGTCCACCATAGCCAATCTCTCAGCCACCTGAGCCAAGGACTGAGACATAGTCCGTTGACTAACTAACATATCATTGATAACCTGCATGAAGGCTGTCTCTGGTTCCATGGGGGCCTTACCAGTTCCCTCTAGCCTCTCATATCTGTCTCCCCACATCCTCTTTGCCTTCTGGATCACTCGTTGAACTCATCGACTTTAGTCACAAGCTGGCAGGACTAAAGCTCTGATACCACTATAATCTGGATACGGATCTCGTGCAATCTGGATACGGATCTCGTGCAGCTCTCCAAACCCTCAAACTGACTTGCGCCCTCACTGGCTAAGATGCGCACTATACAATGGATACTCCTGAAAAGTACGGTGAAATACCTGGATGGTATCTCCGATGGGCTAGGGTGTGTCTCTCAAAACCGAAACCGATCAATGGTGGTGGTTTCCTCCAAAAATCCACAAAACAATAAGGTCGACTCTATTCCTCCTCTGGGAACTCTCGACATCAAATCATAACAATGCATAATGAATAAGGTTGCTTTACCCTTCCTTTATAGCTTCCCGAAACCCTAATTCGTTGTTGACCTTTTCCCTCCAAGTGATTTTTACTTTATTTTATTATTCCTTGATTAAATCACTTAATTAATTAATTAATTAACAATTTTACCTCTAAAAAGTGATTTATCCATCCTGATGGCTTCTCCAGCCACTGAAAGTCACTTCTCATCATCTTATCCTGTAGTGCTCTTCCTCTCGATTCCGATGAGCTATTGCACTAAGAGGTTTCTCCAAGTAATATGCCCATTATGACCTTCTTAGTGAATTTAATTAAGTATGACCCATAATAACTCAAAATTACGAAAATCGTCAGAATGCAACAAAACCAAAGCCCAGTTGTGTGGAATGGATCCTGATGATGATCGATGCAAGTCGAGCCCAAAGAAACCCCTCAATATCTCTCAAACTCTCTGTCACCCCTATCTGGCTACTCGAGTAGGCATAACACTCTGAAATGTTGAAATGTTATAATGTCCCAAAATGGGGACATTACAAAATCTTACACTTTGAAATTTAATTTCAAGTCATTCATTTTTGCTATCTAGACTAGGAGGATCAAATTTATCTAGTCTAAGTAGACACCCTTTACTAGTACAACTTTCGCCACCAAAAAGAAGGTTTGTGGAGACTACAGGAGGTGCTAAGTCAGGGATGACTTCAGAGTTTGCCTTTGTACTTATGGGCAGAGGCGAGTGCTACTGCAATTTACCTGCAGAACAAAATCCCCCACGGGATATTGGGGAAGATGACTCCTAAGGAGGCCTTCACTGGTAGGAGGCCTGATGTCGAGCACATCAGGATCTTTGGGTGTTGGACCTTTTATCATGTCCCCTCGGAGAGGAGGACAAAGCTAGACCCCACATCCCAGCAGGGGATTCTAGTTGGATACTCAAAGGTGTCCAAAGCCTATCGCATCTATGTTCCGCTACTTAGGAGACTGGTGGTGAGCAGAGATGTCAAATTTGAGGATAGGGATTTTCAGAGATCTCTTGAGTCGAGAGTCAGAGTTGAGGATGATGCAGAGGCACTGATTGATGTCTCAGAGGGAGCACAGCCTCAGGTTTCAGGTACACCAATATCGGTGGTGACAGGGTCACCATGTACAGCTTCAGGGTCACAGTCAGAGCATGTTCAGTCAAAGGGGGCACAGACTTCAGGTTCTCAAAGTGTTGAGACGAGTCTTGAGGCAGTCACTCTTGGGCAGAGAGACCTTACTTCTCCGTTGACCACTTCAGGGAAGAGGAGACCTAGATGGTTTCAGGAGACCCTGAAGGAGGCCAGAGAGAATGTAGGGGAGCCCAAGAGCCAGATCGGAGAGAGCAGACCTCCAGTCAAATTTGGAGCATATTAGGCACTAGTGACGAGTATCAGGGATACTGAACCACAAACATTTGCATAGGCAGTGGACCATCAAGTCTGGAGAGAGGCCATGGTAGAGGAGTATGACTCCATTGTGCGCAATGATGTTTGGGAGGTGGTTATGAGGCCAGTGGGGAAGTCAGTCGTGACTTCCAAGTGGTTGTACAAGACCAAGTATGTTGCAGATGGCAGTATAGAGAAACACAAGGCCCGTTTTATGGCGCGAGGCTTCTCTCAGATTGAGGGAGTCGATTATGACGAGACATTCGCACCAGTTGCGAGATACACCTCCATCAAGAGTATCATTGCCATAGCAGCAAAGATGGGTTGGAGCATTCACCAGATGGATGTGAAGACCGCATTTCTAAATGGCTTTATTGATGAGGAGGTGTACATAGAGCAGCCACAGGGGTTTGAGGTGAGTGAGAGGGAGACTCACGTGTGTTTTTTGAGAAAGGCACTTTATGGTCTGAAGCAAGCTCCCCGAGCTTGGTATTCACGCATAGACACTTACTTGCTTCAGATGGGCTTCGAGAAGAGCGATGTTGATCCTAACCTCTACTACATCATTAGAGGTGAGGACACGCTCATTCTCATTTTATATGTTGATGACTTGTTCATCACTGGAGCCGAGGATCTCATAGCTGAGTGCAAGCTGGGACTTGCATCAAAGTTTGAGATGAGTGATATTGGATTAATGCACTACTTTCTGGGTATGGAGGTATGGCAGGAGGAGGGTCACATTTTCCTCGGGCAAGGGAAGTATGCAACATATATTTTGAGCAGATTTCAGATGGAGGACTGCAGACCCATGATTACCAACTGGAAGAAGCTTAGTGCTTCAGATAGCCAGTTGGTAGATGCCACAGTTTACAGGCAGTTGATCGATTCACTCATGTATCTGGTTAACACCAAACCAGATATTTGTTTCGCCATGAACACTCTCAGCGAGCATATGGTAGAGCCGAGGAGTGTTCAAATGATTGGGGCAAAACGCGTTTCGAGGTACATTGCTTGGCCAGTTGATTATGGCCTAGACTGTATCACATGAGATGGAGTCAGTTTGGTTGGCTACACAGACTCAGACTAGGCAAGATGTGCTACTGATAGAAAAAAGCACCTTAGGTTGTTGCTTTGGTTTGGGGTCAGGACTTGTTTCCTGGTTCAGCCGGAAGCAGAAGTCAATTGCTTTGACTTCGGCCAAGGCAGTGTACATGGCAGTCAGTCAGGCCAGTTACGAGGCCATTTGGCTTCATAAGATGTTGGTTGGATTGTTTGGTCAGGAGATGCCACCGACCGTCATTCTCTGTGATAATCAGAGTTGCATAAAACTCTCTGAGAATCCAGTGTTCCATGACCGATCGAAGCACATTGAGATAAGGTACCACCTCATCCATGATTGGGTTCAGAGAGGCGTAGTTTAGTTGCAATATATATCGACTGACGACCAGGTTGCAGAGATACTCACCAAGGCCCTGCCAAGGGGCAAACAAGTCTACTTTAGAGACAAGATGGGCTTGGTGAGGAACACCTTCCTCGGAAAGTGGGAGCATTGAGATTATGTACCTTGGGAGGTGTTCCCCATGTGCTTGTGTCTCCTAAACACATGTGGAAAGTACTATGTACTTTATGTCTAATTTCACTTTGACTTAGGAGTTTTAAGTCAAAACTAAAATTTTGTCATTTATGCCTAAAATGACTATTAATTCACTTTGTGGGTGAATTAGAGACATAACGTGAACTTAGGGAACTTAACCCAAAGTGGGTTTTTGACTGAGATTCTTTTGGAGAGATCTCAACCTTTGATTAGATGGGAGATGGGATGATCTCAGCCATCCATATCTTAGGTTTCTTTATGGAGGTTCAAGAGGGGCGCAAAGGGCAAATGAGAATTCATTCACTCATTTGCTCACTTGGAGAGTTTGAGAGAGAGCTTGGAGATGAGGTTTGTTGCATGAGGTGAGGCTAGCTTGGGCACATGCTTTCATGGAGAGAGGCATCTAGCTTGGAGCCTTGTTTATTTACTGAGAAGCTTCCAGTGTTGAGAAGGGCACACTTGTTGAGCAGGACGCATCAACAGTGGAGAGGTCTTACACCTGTGAGATTGCAGTGAGATCAGTTTCAGAGGGAGGCCACACATCAGTGCTTGATTACTGTGGAGGGATTTTCCATTCAAAGCTCACAGTTTACATCTACAGCAGATTTGGTGGATTTGAGAGCATTTATGAGGGGCGCACCTTCCTAGGCCACACCTGGTTCATTTGGACTTGTATTTCAACTTGGATCAAGCGGCTATTGTATCAGGTTCATCTATATTTTGTACTTGCTGCATTCTACCATCTATTCTCCTCATATATAGACATATATCCCAAATTGGTTTTCCCCGAGGGGGTTTTATCCAGGGTCATGTTGACCAAAAATACCTGTGTACAAAATGATGTGTGTTAGTCTTTTAGATCTGCTTATTTTCAGCTGTAAAGATCTCTAGGTGTGTTGTATTTATTTTGATATGCATGTGCTAACTCTTGGTTACTAAAACTACATGCTAGAGCACCTAAAATTGCAAATACAACCATAACAAATCAGCAAGAAGTCACTGAACTGTTTGCTGTCCTAAAACAGCAGCAAACCATTGTTAGACAGTGGAAACTTAGAGCCAAACTGAGGTCAAAGACAGACCCAGTTGGCAACTTGATAGGACCTGGAAAATCTTCACAAGTAAGTTTATAAGATAAGGGCTTTGGGGGAAACTTACCAAAAGATATGTCGCTAAGGAGAATGACTCGATCCTCCCCGACAACGGTGCCAAAATGTTATCGCAGGATTTGTAGTTATGCAATGCCCAACACAAGATAATTAAATCTTGTGTAACTACAGGATATCCTACCACTGTCACCTTAGTAAGAAAACCCCTCGTTTTAGTGATGGAAGGGGTCCACCACAAGGGAGGGTTCCCTGCTGAACTCAAGGGATCAAAGTAGAAAGTTTGATAGCCAAGCCTACCGCCCCCTCTCTTGATCACCTAAGTCAAAGTCTAGGTCAGAGGAAAAAGAGGTATGAAGCTCGTATGAGTACTTGCCTAAAACAAGAACAATTTATAGCATATATAAAGTAATTTTCAAGTACAAACTTGCAATAAATGTTTCTTCAAGACACTAGACAATAGAGTTGCTATGGCTGTTATGAAATTGCAGCAGTAAACAGTAGTACAACAGCAGTAAAGTAACTATAACAGCAGCAAGAAATATGTTGCAGAAATGCAACAATTGATAATAGAAATTTGGCATAAACTCAATAGAACATTACCCAATTGTTGGATGCAATTTCTGGCAAGTTAAACCACCTTTAGATCAATGTAAGCAGCAAATAAGAGAGTATTTAGATGGTTGTAGCAATCTTTTGCAACAGCAGGAAGTCTGCAATCAAATTAACTTAAGTTAGTGTTAGTTAAGTTAGTAGATAGCTTCAGAGATTTAGAATAAAGAGTTTTTTTATCACTTTCACCACAAGAGAGCTTTACTGATTAGGGCCTTAGAGCTATGGAGTCTTGATAACAGCAATGCAATATATTTTAGAGATGGAGCTAGCAAAGGCTAAGAGGTAGGGCTTGAACTCTAAGGTGCTAGCACATTAGAGCCTTATGGTTCAAACCTTGAGGAGAAGGATTGCTAGAGTGGAAGCACTTTTGGGCTCTAACAACCTTTTCTCCCTTCTTAGGTACTTCAACTAAGTCCCAATCAAGAGTAACCCTAGGTAGGATTGCCTTAACAAATTTATGGATGAAATTAACCTTGTGAGGGGAGGAAGCACTTAAGCAACTCTCCTAGGGTTTTACCAAGCAAGATCTTCAATATGAACAAGTAAAATTCACCATAAAACATTCAATAACATGAAATGAAATTGCAGAAATTTACTTACTTCACCAAGATATGACAAGAATAAGCCCTAATTGCAGCAATACCATCCAAAAATCAGCAAAAGAGCATCCACACTTGACCTCCAAGAGATAGAGCATGACTAAAAAGAGCTAGTAACCCTAATATAGTGAAAATTTCAAAAGTAGTCTCTCACATGTGTGAGAAAAATGTATGATGAAAATGAATCTTGGCTAGCTGTATTTATATGGAAATCCTAGCCATCCAATAGACTCGAATGAAAAGTCATGTCTCTTCATGAGGGGCCGACCCCTTAAATAGTCTTAATATAAATTCAAAATATAAAATTTACATCGAATAAAACCCTAGAAGGGTGACGCCATGCCCTAAGAGGGTGACATTGGGCTAGAGCTGAGATTAAGCTCCAAGATGGATGTCGTTGGGCCTCCAAAGGCGAAGTGTCACTCTCTCATGTGGCAAGGCCCATGCTAATTGCCTCCCATCAAATCACCATGTCCCTAGGTGACATCATGGGCTAGAAGGGTGATGTCTAGGCCTCCAAAGGCAAACGTTCAAGTGGAGGGAGGTACAATCTCATCCTTTGGTGATGCTAAGGTGCCTCCAAGGGCAACGTCCTTCATCTTCCATGTGCAACGCTTCATCATCAATGGTGCCCCAGACGTTGGGTCTAGCATCCATCTCATGGGCTTCCAAGTGCTTGTGAAGGTCCAAGTGGCACAGTTCCTTCACCAAAAGCTTCCATCAGGCAAACGCCTGCAAAGACAAACAAGTATGCCCTACAAGGGTCCACAAGTCATATGAATCATGCCAAGTAAGCCACATCTAATAGGTGAACCACCCAAACATGTGCATCAAACCCCCCTTTTCAAACTAAACAAATTCTCAAAGACCTCATAAACTTTGCCAAATTTAGATATAGGCGGGTTGTTAAGGTGCCCTATTGGGTAGGCCAATCCCCAAGTCAAGGGATGTTTCCCAAGAAGACCATATCTGCATCATGAAATGAATATGAGGTGGATTGGGGGAAAGCTTCTAGGCATGGATTTCATGACATACAAGGGTTCATATTGTCTCATTCATGGGTGCCTTTGTGGAGGGTGTGTTGCCCTTCATTCGCGATGCAACATTTTTTCGAGCCCTTTTATTTCGATTAATTCATTATGGTCTAAAGCATTGAGTACTATCTGCAATAGAAAGTAAGGAGTACCACAATGCTACTTGAAACTAGAAACACACAGTGCCATATGCAATGGAAAGTAAGAGACATCGCAAAATGTATTTCCTCAACAAGTAGGACATTTATTAATTACGTGTTTAAAAGGTCCTTGATTCTTATGGAGAAGTGTTTCATTGCTCTCGAGACCTTAGGGAAAGCATCTAGAAGGATAATGATTGGATTTTAACTTTTGCCAGCTACAACACCTCTGGGCCTTTAGCCCCTTCTTCCCCTGAAACGAGGTACAATCCCTTCTTGGGGTCAATGAACCCAAAAACCCAGAAGACGAGGAGACAGAGGGGAAGAAGTGTAGAAAATAAGTATGAATGAGAATGGTATGGTGACCCTTCAAGGAACTACCCAGTAGCAACCCCTTTCCCGAGGGTGACCAACTTGCTAGGACACAATGACAACCACCAAGGTGAAATAAGCAAAAGGTATAATTTCCAAGAAAACACTCCATAATCAAGAAAGGATTCTTTGCAACATGTTCAAATGCTTAAAATATTAAAGTCACACTTACAGTAACACCAAACTTGTTACCTCATTAAGCAAGGCTTGTCTTCTGGGATCCAAACCTAATGTAGTGAATGTTGCAATGTTGTTGGTGATGAGTGGTGATCAACATGAATAGGAGGGACCTTGCGGGCTTTGTTGGTCAATTTGATTCTCGGCACTGCATGTCTCCTGCCTATGGGCCTCGAGACATGAACTCCTTAGTTACCCCTAGCCCCTGAGGGGGTAACAGGTCTAGTAAGTGAATTTTCTGCAATTATATGGTGATTTGCTTGGTAAATTCAAGAATTTGTTGGAAAAACCCTACGAGGAGTAAGAGATGGGGAAGCCATGTATCAAGGGTTCCCTTTGCACGAACATCGAAAGGGAATCGGGTTAATATTCCCGAACCGTTTGGGAAAAGATGGCAAAAAGTCGAAAAACCATGACAAACATTAAAAAATACAAAATACATTCATTTTTTTCAAAATTTTAAACATATAAAGCAACAAAAACATCAGATAAACACATTAGCACATAAATATGGAGAAAGCACCGATATATATGATGTAGTGGATGCCAAATAAAAAATGATACATCAAAGTCGATACTGAATCCTCAACCCTAATAATTGTCCAATCAAGGACTCAAAAGTGGAGAACCAAGACAAAATGACCTCTCATATATAAATGTATATCATCATCATGAGGTAGATGTACAATGCAATGTTTTAAAACTCGAACTAGCCTTGGAATCGGTCGATGGTCAACTCCAACTCCAACTCAGATTGACTCAGACCAATCTTATTTCAATGACTTGGTTTACTAAATACTACATAAAATATTTAAATTTTAAGGAAAAAATTATATTTTAAAAAATTCCAAACCATGATTCCAAAAAATTATTGAAACTTTAAAAGAAAGCATTATGAATAAATGAGCAAGAACATTTAAATGACAAGCAATGTTCCACCATTGCTTATATTCGGATCCTCGTCATTAGTATCAATCTTTGCCTCTACCTTGATCCTCTAGAGACATCAGTGAAAACCTCCCAATTTTGATGAAACTACCTAATTGAAGCCTTATAATATGGTAGAAAAAGCTTAACAAGCCTAATGAATGATTTTGGTTTGAGTGAAAGGTACATTTTTGCTAAGGCCATGTTACAGGAGTTTAACAATCAATACCACCAACATCAAGGTACATAAAGGGTTTGGTGCTCTTGATTAAATGCCAATCCCATACCCTCATATGTGATATAAGCCAATGAAAATGTTGCAATCATACCAATCTTGAAATACTGAAAATTGTTAAGCCTACTGGATTTTGAATGGAATATGAAATTCTACTTTCTCCATATCAAGTCCAATGAGGTTGGAACCACTCTCAAACATCCTGAAACAATTAATGGTAATGTTAAAAATTTAAGTAAAAGGATAAAAAGGAAAGATAAAGATATAAGTAAACCATTAATTGCCAACGTTTTTGGTCCAACCCTTTTAAAAAAAAATCAATCTTGCATGTTGGTGGGGTATAGTACCTACTTAACCGAGTCAAGCCCTTCTCCTTCCTTCAGCAACAACAAACAAAAATGAAAAAAAAAACTCAAAAAATCTACATTATGAGGATGATTTCCACTAATTGGCCACGACTTTTATGAAAAAGTCCGGACTTTTACCAAAAAATCGCCAACATTTTTATGGGCCAATTTTTCGTGAAGCTGAAAAAATCACGACTTTTTGAAAAAGTCACGATTTTTCGACGACTTTTTCAACACTGGTTTACACCCTCCATAGCTCACAATATTTCTTCATCTAGCTAAAAGCACTCATATTTTGCTTCAAGAAGTAGGAGTGATTACACCCTTGAAGTAAATTTTGGCTAGGTTTGAGTTTTAGGGAGTAAAAGGGTTTACACCCCTAAAAATCATAAACCCTAGTTTAGCCTTGATTGATGAGCTAATCGATTTAGAAGGAGACATTTTGGGTGCTATAAGGGTTTATCCCTAATTCCTCTCTACTCTTCTATTTGGTTTAACTCTCTTTCAAGCAAGTGACTCCATAACCCAATTGTTTAAAGGCACTAGTCTCCATAGATGTGATAAAGTGACAGAGTTTCCTAGCAATCTTCTCTCTCTCTCTTACTATCTTACTTCATGATAAAAGCAAGAGATTGGCAATTAAATGATTGATAGACTTTGAGTTTAACTTGCTTCCATTATAAGTTGTTAGCTCCAGCCATTAGGGCTGCTTCTTTTTGCCGCTATTTTACATTTATCTCGCAATTTAACCGTGGAAAAGCTTGTTCAAGTATTGGACCTCAAAGTGTTTGTCAAGAGCTTCATTTTGAGCTATTCATTTGCTGATTTCTACGGTTAAATATTGTTGTTCTTAGAATTTCCTTGCTGCTGATAACACTTGTGTAACAGCCAATCTAACCGTCAAAACAAATGTTTAAAGGCTTAATCATTATCTACTAGTTGTTGGCTTTCAATCCATATCATTATTTGCAACTTTTGACGATGTGTTCTCGCAGCTGTTACAATTTATTCATTGCTGTCATAACATTACTTTCTGCTGCATTTTTAGGACAGCAAGCATAGCTTGCTAAGTCCGTAGTGGTTAGTGGCTTATTTTGCTATATTTGGCTTTGGTTTTGTGTCCTAACATGTGTTTTGCAAGTGTTCTTCACACTATCATCATCTCTTTCCCAGGCCTTTCTTTTCAAGAAGCCTTAGCCACCATGTTCAAGTGACCGAAATAGGGGCCTCTTTCTACTCTCGTGCTTGTTCCCTTCATCCCCTTAAGGCCACCTGGAAAGCCTCCTTTGTGTTGGACTTGTCCACCACTAAAACAAGGGGAATATCTAATGAGGTGACAATGATAGATGTCCCCAATTGTGTCACACGTTTGTTCTTCGGGTTGGTCTTTTCCCTAACTACAAATTGTACAATAACAGGGACTTCACACTTTTTTCAGTGCTAGATTTTGTTGAAACGGGAAGCTTCTATCTTTTGAGAAGGTTTAAGATGATTTCATTTAGGAGGAGACCAAACAAGACACTGTTTTTGTTGAGATTTTGGTACCTTGGAAAGTGGTTCCCTTGTGTTTGTGAGCCTCTAAACACAACTGGGAAATACTTTGTACCATGTACTATGTACTTTATGTCTAATTTCACTTTGACTTAAGAGATTTAAGTCAAAAGTGAAATTTGGTCATTTTAGCCTAAAATGACTATTAATTCACTTTGTGGGTGAATTGAGGGACATAAAGTGAAACTATGGAAACTTGAGTAAAGTGGGTTTTGAGTTGAGATTGTTTTGGAGAAATCTCAACCATTGATTAGATATGGAATGAGATGATCTCATMCACCCAACTTTTAGGTTTCCTTATGTTTCCTTAAGAGGGGCACATAGGGCAAGGAGAGGCTCATTCACTTGTATGTTCACCAAGAGAGTTTGGAGAAGGGCAAGAGGATGAGAATGGAAGCATTGGGAGAGGAGAGCTTGGGCTCCTCCTTTCATGGAGGGCTCATGAAGGCTTAGGGCCCAACTTATTTGTGGTGATTGTTCTTGCTTGGAGGAGGGCACACTTGAGGAGGAGGGCGCACCTATAGCAGGGAGGTCTTGCAGTGGTCAAATTACTTTGAGGACAGTTTCAGTGGAAAGGCAACAAATGAGAGCACATTGTGGTGCAAGGGTTTCTCCATCAAAGCTTCAGGGAGCAAGGGCGCTTCATTTTAGTGCATAGAGCAATATTTGAGGAGGGCGAAACATGATTGGGCACATCTCTCACTCTTGGACTTGTGTTGCAGCTTTAGACAAGTTGTTATTGTAGCAGGTTCATTTGTTTCATGTACTTGTTGTATTCCACCTTCTATTCTCCACATATATATACTTCCATTCCAAACTGGTTTTCCCGGAGGGGGTTTTATCCAGGGTCATGTTGACCAAAAATACTTGTGTTTATTTCATGCATGCTTAGAATTGTAAATAGCATTTAAAGTTGTAAATATCTAGGAGGTAGTGTTATTTGTTTTGAGTATATTGCATGTGCTAACATTGGGAAAATATAACACTTGCAAGGGCACCTCAAAAGGACACTTAACCATTAAAATTGTGAGCATAAAGTACTTGACTGTTTGCTGTCCTAAAACAACAGCAAAGGACAAACACAAAGATTGAAACCCAACAAGAGGTCAAAGACAGACCTGTTGGGCAGCCTCATAGTACCTCAGAAAATCTACATGGTATCGGAGCCAATGGTGGCTTAGACTTGCTGATTTTTGAGCATTTTTGTGGGCAGTTTTCAAGGGGCAAAAATCAGATCTGTTGGCTGTTTTTGGACAGCAAGTTTACAGTCCAAAACAGTGAGCAAAAATCAGATTTGAAGGTGCCTCTCGGTTGGTGTATGTTGAACAGTTCAAGGCAGATTTTTGGACAGCTTGTTGGCAGAGTTTGTGGATAGCTTATGGGAAGATTTGTTGGACAATTCAGGGTTGATATTGGACACTTGTGGACAGCCTCTTATCACACCTGCGTGGACAAGAGTGAGGCTGTATTTGACAACCTCTTTTCACACCTATATGCTAGGAGTGAGGTTGTGGTGTTACTACCTCTTTTCACACCTGTGTTGACAGGAGTGAGACGGTAATCTTGTGTTCTTTTTAGCATCAGTGTGAGCTTTATTGGACAACCATGTCAATGTCCCAGATGCGGGTAGAGGATAGGCTAGATGTAGCTAGCAACTGGTCCCCTTGGAAGACCAGGATCATTTTCGTCTTAGAGGACCTCGAACTATTGGATATAGTTGAGGCTCCTGTTGTTGTTCCTCCTGTTACTACTCCCGTCATGGTGGCAGAGTTCAAGAAGAACAACAAGGCGAAAAGGACTATTTGTGACGGGGTGAGAGACCACGTCATTCCACATTTCACTGGTAAGGACTATGAATTTGAGATGTGGGATTCCTTATGCAAGCTTTACCAGAGTTCTAACCAGAACCAAAAGATGGTTCTACAGGACAGGCTCAGGGGCATCAAGATGCTCAATTCCGAGTCGGTTACATCATTCCTTGGCAGATTCACTGATTCACTGAGATCAGAGATAAGCTTCCATCCATCGGAGAGATAGTGGACCCGGGTTTTATGGTGAGGACAACCTTAAACGTCTTTTCCAAACCATGGGGCCCATTTGTTCGAGGCATTGTTGCCCAAGCGGTTATGCCTACTTAGGAGAGACTTTGGGATGATTTCGTTCAGAAGGAGACGAGACTCACCTCAAAGTCCTCAGGACAGCAGCAGCTTACAGAGAATGATGAGGACCTTGCTATGTGGACTAAGAGCAAGAAGAAGACTAGTCGAGGTGCTAGACAGGGTCCCAAGGGAGGGGCCAATCCACAATAGAGTGGCGGTGGGAAGGAGAGAGACATGAGCACAATGAGATGCTTTGCTTGTGGAGACATGGGTCAGTATGCAGGATAGTGTCCCAACAAGAGGAAGAAGAAGAAGCAGCAGGATGATTCAACAGCTACAGTAGAGGAGCTTGAGTTCAATACACAATTTGCGAGAGAGTGTGCATTCGCTACTTCTTTGTCAGTTTTTACACCATCCAGCATCAGGTGGGGAGACAAAGTTGGGGAGGATGAATTGACTTGTAGTAGTGATTCAGAGGGAGCTCAGACTCAAATTTCATGGACACCATCATCAAGGGTGACTGGTCCACCCGAGATAGCTTTAGTTTCAGAGTTGTCGAGACAGAGAATTGGTGCAAGGGCTTCAGATCATCAGAGATTGATGAGGAGGAGCAGCAGGGCACCACAAAGGCTTGAGCCTCATTTGGTTGTGGAGACGGGCAGATTAGGTTTTGGATCCACTTCAGGTGGAAGTCACTTGGTGAGAGGCCAAGTTGAGGATCTTGGTGAGATGTCGAGATCCAGGTACTCTTGGTGAGATACCAAGAGGGGGAGACTCTTGGTGAGATGCCAAGAGAGTGACTCTTGGTGATATGCCAGGAGTAGTGACCATTGGCGAGATGCCAGGAGGTAGAAATCCTTGGTGGGAGACCAAGGTTGAGATCTTTGGTTTGATAGCAAGATCTAGGTGATCTTGGATAGGTGGAGATGCACTTCCATCTATAGATCACGCAGATTGAGCAAATATGTGTCAGAGACTACTTTGATTGATCAAGGTACATCCATACTCATCGAGTATTTGCCAATAGGCAACCATGTCCACTACAAGGATGAGATTGGTGGTGAAGGGCACTTTCATCAGTAAGAGGGAGTGCTGAGATTTGGGTACCTTGTAAAGTGGTCCCCTTGTGTTTGTGAGCCTCTAAACACAAGTGGAAAATACTTTGTACCATGTACCATGTACTTTATGTCTAATTTCACTTTGACTTAGGAGATTTAAGTCAAAAGTGAAATTTGGTCATTTTAGCCTAAAATGACGGTTGATTCACTTTGTGGGTGAATTGTGGGACATAAAGTGAAACTATGGAAACTTGAGTAAAGTGGGTTTTGAGTTGAGATTATTTTGGAGAGATCTCAACCATTGATTAGAGATGGGATGAGATGATCTCATCCTAAGTCAGAGGGTTCGTCGAACCTAAAGCTTGAGGTTCGAAATTCGGCAAACCTCAAGGTTGGATGAATTGAGGGACAAAGTAAAACTATGGAAACTTGAGTAAAGTGGGTTTTGAGTTGAGATTATTTTGGAGAGATCTCAACCATTGATTAGAGATGGGATGAGATGATCTCATCCTAAGTCACAAGATTCCCCAAACCTAAAGCTTGAGATTTGAAATTTGACGAACCTCAAGGTTTACTGAACCTAATGCCGAACCTGAACGAACTCGAATGCATGCCCAAATTCGAACCTTGGGACGAATTTGAGGGAGAATTTTATTGAGGTTTGGGATGAGGTTTCATTAGGGTTCAATATGTATAGCCAAAGCTAAAGTCGAACCTCATCTGAACCTTATTGGAAAATTCGAACCCAAATCAAACATAATCGTTGTCGAACCCGAACTCGAACCCAAACCATGTGACTTAGATCTCATCCACGCAACTTTTAGGTTTCCTTATGTTTCCTTAAGAGGGGCAAATAGGGCAAGGAGAGGCTCATTCACTTGTATGTTCACCAAGAGAGTTTGGAAAAGGGCAAGAGGATGAGATGGAAGCATTGAGAGAGGAGAGCTTGGGCACCTCCTTTCATGGAGGGCTCATGGGCCCAACTTATTTGTGGTGGTTGTTCTTTCTTGGAGGAGGGCACAGCTAGAGCAGGGAGGTCTTCCAGTAGTCACATTGCTTTGAGGACAATTTCAATGGAGAGGCAGCACACGAGAGCACATTGTGGTGCAAGGGTTTATACAGGGTCATGTTCACCAAAAATACTTGTGTTCATTTCATGCATGCTTAGAATTGTAAATCAGCATTTAAAGTTGTAAAGATCTAGGAGGTAGTGTTATTTGTTTTAAGTATATTGCATGTACTAACATTGGGAAAATATAACACTTGCAAGGGCACCTCAAAAGGACACTTAACCATTAAAACTGTGAGCAGAAAGTACTTGACTATTTGCTGTCCTAAAACAGCAGCAAAGGACAGCCACAGAGATTGAAACTTAGAGCCCAACAAGAGGTCAAAGACAGACCTGTTGGGCAGCCTCATAGTACCTCAGAAAATCTACAGTTTCAACTAGTGTGGAGGAGAGTTACAACCTAGCCCTCATCAGATAGGTGAGGAAAGGTGGTAAGAAAGGAGAACTTGAGAGAGGTCAAAAGAAGAAGGGCATGCCAAGCATGCTTTCAATAGTAGCGAGCACAAATTGAGAGGTGTTACCTCTCTAGGAGGTACCCTACATATTTTATCTGGCTACACCATTGTAAGCCCAAGGATGCAAGTCAACACCTTGTAGGCCATGTGGAAGATTGTGTATTATGGACCCTTAGACTTGTTAGACGGCCATGATCAGTCTTACTAGACTTCATTATCATTTTCCTTCGTCCTAGATAGGATTGTGGGACTTTAGGTGAACATATTAAGACACATAGTTTCACAAAGCCATCTTTCTATTGTAGGGGTGACCACACATTGTAGGGCTTGTCTGCCCATGGTCGTGCACACCTATGTCATTACCCACATGATCATTGTCTTATAGAGTTTGTATGCATCTCTTGGCCATGGTGCATTTATCAATTTCAGTTCTCAACATGGTAATCTCACAAAATTTCATCATCCCACAGTTTTCGAGGCACTTCACCGATCCCAATGCACGGGGTCCCCGGGCCAAAAACACAACAAGGGCTTAGTTTGACCGTCACGATGTGTATTAGACATGCCACGCTGAAATTTTGGAAAAGGGCAAAGGTTAAAAGCAGAAAATCAGTTGTTGAAGGGTCATGCGAGTATGTTTACGAGTAAACGTGGCATAGGAAGGCCACTCCACAGCATACAAGGATAAATTCAATGGCAAAGGTGAAGAAAAGATCGTTCCGAACAAAACCCATGTGGCAGAATGTTTTTGTCCAGGAGCTTTACATAGATTCGACAAAGCCAAGACAGGGGGGCAAATAAAAAGCATAACAAAGGTTATATTCCAAGTGAATTTAAAAATGTTTAAATTACCTCAGGGTAAAAAGGTAAAGGGTCAAGTATTAAATTATATTATAAGAAGGCCTTTCCTTTTACTCATATGATTAAGTTTTTTTAAAAGACGTGATACACATAAAGGGGGGCGCATGGTATAGTTATCTTATGTATAAAAGGGGTCACCCCTCACTTAGTTTTTGTCTTTATCTAAGACCATCAAATATATGTAAGATGGGGAGGACTTTACAAAAAAGTCAACATATAGTTTGAGGGAGCCGCTAACGCAAGTCGTTGACCATTTAATTGGATCACACCATTCTATGGAAGCACTCAAACCAAGCAAGGCCACCACTAATCAAGGTGAACCATGGGCTAGAATTATGGATCAATGGTCCACTAAAATAAACATTGTAAATGAATAAAGGTAAGAGTCGCCATTATTCTAAGGGAACCGTCAATGATCCGAGCAAACCATGAGCCTTTGGTCAAAGTGAAGCCATGTGCCAAATTCATAATCGTTGGCAAATAAAGGATCGTGAGTCATTAAAGGAAGCTGCCAACAATTTTAATGAAATCGAGAGCCTCTTAAGTCAAAACAAGGAAGTGGTCGTGACTCAAAGAGCCGTGGCACATTTGGGGAAGTCGGTGTACCAATTTGAGTGATCCGTTAGCAAGCCATTAAGTTAGCTAAATGCCAAATCAAATGAATCCACCCTCATCTCTATCAAATCAATCTCACTCCAATTAAATCAACCCCTTTAATTAATTATCAGCCAGATCCAAGCATGTCATGGGCTTTAAGGTAGGATGGGCCCATTTATCAAGCAAAATTGATGCTCATACCAAGCAGATCGATCCTCTAAGCCAGTCGTTGGAGTTTATGAAACTAGTTGTTGCCTCTTGGTCAAGTCCAACTCTTTCCTTTTTCTTACCACGTGGATGGCCAATTTGAGCATTTGAATTCTTTGCTAAGTTTTTTCTTTGTGGATTATTTTTAATGTAAAAAATATTATTTTGTCAAATGACTTAGTCTCCATCTTGTGGATGACAAGTCAAACAAATATTTTTTTAAATGGAAGAGGGAAATTAGTCGTTACAAGGAAAACTATAAAATTCTAGTCCCTCCTCTCTTTTTAAGTTGTTGAAGTTTTGTGAGATCATAATGCCATTCATTTGAACTTTATTTCTCGTGTACCTATGGATCGATTCTCTCTATGCTTGTGTTTCTTGGCTAAGGGTTTCTTGTGCTTTATTGGAGATTGTTATTGAGCATTTGCAAGAGTCAATGATCAATCCATTGAGGGGCTACATAGTCACATGAACGAAAGGAACTAGACTTCTCATCTCTCCCTTTTTCCTTTTGGGGCTTAGTGGTGCAAACCCAAGTTGTTGGACCAACTTCCTTGGAAGTAGCTTCAACCAATGGTGGGCTATCACTCTAACCAAAGTTGATCTCTTTATTTGGAAACCATCCTTTAAGAAGCTTTACTAGCAAGCCCAAAGAAGCAATCTATCTTGATAACTAGTATTGGGGGTGATTAGTCCTTTGACTCCAAACCCAATATCTAGGCATCTTCTTAAGTTGACTTAATACAAGTTGTGGTCGTGATTCATCAAACCAAGAGGTAAAAGGTAGAAAGGTAAAACACAAAAAACTAATCTTCTTCAACCTTATTCGAAATCTAAAATCTCCTTTTGTTTTTGCTTCTATAAAATACAACAACACAAAAAATCTTACCCTAGCTTTACACTTTAATTTTTTATCTTACAAGCTAGTAGATCTATTGAGGATTTTGCTTTAGAGGACTTCCTCTACCCGAAGGATAGAAATACCCTTGGATTTTGTGCTTTATTATTATATGCTATAAGGGTTTTCTTGGAGAAAGGTGTGCAGGTCTATGTTATTACAGCAAGCATACACTCAAGATCTATCACTCATTCTCTTGGTTGAAGGGACAACCAAGTATCTTACCTCTCAAACCCTTCATACATTTCCATA
Organism: Picea engelmannii; assembly: GCA_009831015.1. Taxonomy (NCBI): domain Eukaryota; kingdom Viridiplantae; phylum Streptophyta; class Pinopsida; order Pinales; family Pinaceae; genus Picea; species Picea engelmannii. The sequence continues at coordinate 433,016 of ML792890.1, read as the reverse complement.
TTTGTTTTGCTAAAGATAATATCATTTATTTCTAGTTTAGATCAACAAATTTTCAATCAAACAAGTCCTCTTGTTGGCTGGAAATTATTTTGGGTTTTGACCCTAGGGGGATTCGAACCCCAGATCTGCTAGAGTGTTTTCCAGCCTGCTCGAAATTGTTTTAATTGTGGATCCAGGGCTCTAGAGCATAGATAAACTCGTATATCTTGTTGTCCTACCCTTCCAACCCACAGATCTATTGATCTAGTGTATTTTAACACTTGTGGAAGGCCACTAGCCTCACTATTTTCTGGGTTTTATCACTGTTTTTTAGATCTTATAGTTTATAACAGCAAGTAGATACATCATTTCCAGCCACTTCCAACAAGGTAAAACAAGTATATATCATCCGAAAAAGTGGTAATAGTATATAACCCATCTTGTGCATTCATCTTGGTATATTTTGAGCATTTTTGGTAAGCTTAGTTTGCTGGCCTGCATTAGCTTTTGCAATTCTATTTACAGTCCAGCAACGTTTTGTTAAATAATTAACTCCTACCTTCACCTACTGTTTTTTGTTTAGGCACTGGTCATAGATCCTTTGAGGTGAAGTGAATATGTTGGAAGCCTCCCAGAGTCCATTAGTCTAGGAGTCTGGCTCAAACAGAGAACATGTAGGTGTTGTGGTGACATTGGGCATCTATCTCCATGTTGCTGCCCTAGCGACCTGAGGACCTTGACGAGCTTCTGGTTTAGTCAGTTACAAGAGGGATTCTTGATCTATGTCATTCAAATGTGTATGGACGTATGACATCAACTTCATTAACAAATAACATTTATTATGTTTCATTTATTGATGACTCCTCTAAAAAAACCTAGATATATTTTATGAAGACTATGGATCAAGTCTTCAATAGGTTCCAAGAGTTCAAAGATCTTGTGGAGAACAAGATAAGTAAGAAGATTAAGGTGTCAAGATCAAACAAAGGAGTACACTTCTAAGGAGTGTGAATTCTTTTGCAAGGAAGCAAGGATCTACAGGGAATTGATAGTACCTTACAACCCTTAACAAAATAGGGATGTAGAAAGGAAGAACAGGTCCATCATATAGACAATCAAGGCTATTATTCATGATGTAAATTTTCCGATGTTTCTTTGGGTAGAAGCATGCAATACAATTGTCTACATTTTGAACAGGTGTCCTCATGGGATCTTATAGAACAAGACACCAAAATAAGCTTTTATTGCAGAGAAACCAGATGTATCTCACTTTTGTGCCTTCGATTTTCCTTTGTATATGATGTTCTTGATGAAAAGAGATCTAAGCTTGAACCTTCTTGTTATCCCATAGCCTAGGGATAACTAAGGAGATTATGTCTCGAGGCCCACAGGTCCTAGACATGGAGTACCGAGAGCCATATCCACTTGAGCATGGTCCTGGAGGGCCCATCCTTTCATTCTTCAGCGCCTCCACTTTGTCAGCAGCAGCAGCATCCATCACATCGGCATGGTCCTGCAGAAGAAATGGATCTTGCTCCCTGAGGTAATGAGTCCGGGTATCGTGGTATGTGTCACTCTGATCCTCAAAACCTTTGAATATGTGCATTTAATTCTTTTTGCTTCTAACGTGTGCCCACTTGACCACACCTGGGGGGAATGACAGGAGCCCTAGTAAGTTGGTACCCATAGGATTTGAGTTGCCACTGGGGGGATTCATGAAAGGCCATCGTCCGCTCCCACCATACTTACCACTTTTCATCTTTCTCCCACTCATCCATCCCATTACACAGGTCCGGGCATTGGGTTGGCCAAATATCTATGGGTTGTACCTTACCTTGTGGGAAGAAGGGGCTAAAGGCCCAGAGGGTAAAAGTAGTTGGCAAAAGATAAAAGCCAAAAGAATGAAACCTTGAGATGCTTCGCCCAGGGATCCCCGAGAAAGCAATAAAAAGCTTCTCAGCAAGAAACCGAGGGACCCATAAAAAATAATAAATCAAGACCTAGTTGGAGGATAGGGGGGTCTCATCACGAGCCAGCCTATTAGCTCCATGGGCATGTAGCGGTATGACACTACCGACAGCTTGTCACCACGCCGGGGTAGTGGCTCTTGGTGGCATAGCCAAGAGAAAGGGGGTCTCATCACGAGCCAGCCTCAACATTTCCGTGAAATGCTTGTGGGTAACATTGCCACCACTGGCCACCACGCCAAGGCAGTGTCCCCTAACTAGCCTCTTGAAAGAAAAAGCAATAAGAATAAAAGATAAAAGGCATGAATGGGCTTGGAAACATTTGCATCCATGACAAGGTGCAGCTCACCCTCTTCAGAGGCACCCACAGGTAAGCTATACATTTCCCTGCTATCACTGCACCCCTTGCCCAGACATCCCTTACCACCTCATCCACTCACATGGCCTGGATTTGACTTCTCCCGTGAACATCCCACATCCAATGAGCATTAGCCCAATAGGACGTCCTGGCATCCCCTCCAAACTTGGCTTGCAGATTAGCATAATGTCTTTGAGCACTTGTCCAAGTAAAAAGGGTTTCATGCACATGTTTAATAACTTGATGATTAGATGTGATTGACATTGCTATGATCCCTGTGACTTATGAGCCCATGGAGGGCGTATTTGTTGATGTTGCAGGGCCACACCCGACACATACGGGGAGATGATTAGTTCGAACCTCCATAGGGCTAAAAACCCACCTGATGGATATTGAGACCCTAGCCAGGGGCAAAGACAGATCAATGGATTGCACCAGAGAGAGAGGAGGGCTTTTCACCAGGGACAACCTGGCAGGCCTGGACCCAGGGGGGTTGTGCCCTTTCCACCATGATGTAGGCCTTGGAAGGCCCATGACGTCACCCAACGTTTTGGGATGTTTTGGAGGCAATTGTGTGCAAGTGGCACGTGTGGCAGGTTCTTGAGGCCCAAGGAGGCCTAAAGTTTTGCTCCAGGAGGCCAACGTTGCTCAAAAAGGACCTAGCGTCACCCTAAAAGGGCATGACGTCACATTAGCAGCTTGTTTTAGGGTTTAATTATGACATTTAATGTAAAAATTAGATATTATTTGTAACTGGCCATGTCGACCTTTTTGACCTAATTCTGGTCATTAGTATTGTATAAATAAGGGGAAAATCCCTCTTCATCATCTTTCACTCACACTTGTGAGGACTAAAAATTTTGGTGCACTTGTCAAAGGAGGCTAAATTTGGTGAATTTTGGCAAGCTTCTTGGTGGATGTGTTCAACTAGGGATTTTCTTGATTATTCTTGATGTATGTAAGTGAATTTTCTACAATTCTTGTTAATTGAATGGTTATGGTTGTATTTATCTTGCATTTACATTCAAGATTATGAAATTGCTTGATTAAACCCTAGGAAGACTAGCACATGTTATTGTCCTAGCTTCAAAAGCTTTCACCTACTATATATTGTCAAAAGGACATTTTTCTTGAAGCATGGGCTAAGGCCTTGCCATTGCAACACCTTAGTATCCATTGCTTCATCTTGGCCAATTTTACTTGATCATTGAGTTAAAGAGGGAGGAAATCTACTAAGGCCTAGGGTTACCTACACCTTAGTAGCTAATTTCCCCCTAGGGTTTGATAATTGGAGTCTTGGGTTACCAACACTCCAATCTATCATTCTCTCTTATCTTTGACTTCCTATTATCATTTTTCTTCAACATGTCGCTACATTATTGACTCCATTTGCCCTAAAAGCACTAGTCTAAGTCCTCTCTTGAGTATCTGATCAACACAACCTTCAAAACCTACTCTTTGAGCAACCTACTAACACTTTCTAACCCTAGAATAGCCTAACCTACTAACAATATTGTTGTTGCTACTAAAGTAAGCTACAACCATTAGATGCAGCATTAAAAGCTTATAAAAGCAATTGAAAAGGCTGATTTATACCTTGTCTTATTTGCTTCTATCAAATGCTAGTATTAAGATTTCAATGGTTAATGATTCTTAGTCATTTTGAAGCTATTTTCAAGGCATTTAACGTGAAGTATTGCTAACGATTGATGTTATAAATTTTTCGTTTACTTCATCATTTTCAGCAAATTGTTTTTATCAAGAAAGTCCATGGTTTTATGAAGTGCTAACCAACAAGTATACTTGCAAATATATCTAGTTTCTTGTTGCTTTGTTCCAGGCAGGTACACTTGACATATTATCTTTTCATTGGTTATAAAACCGGACTTTCCAATTGGTGGTGACTTGTGAGAGGGGATCTTTATCTAGCCACTTTGACTGTCTTCTCAAACCCCTAGGTCACCAAAGACATCTCCCCTGGGCCTACCACCCTAAATAGAAAAAGACATCCTATTGAGGTGACAGTGATAGGATAGTCTCCCGTTACGCCAATTTGTTTTCCTTTAACCTCTTCTAATATCAAAGTACAAATTGCGCGATAACACTTCTAATATCAAGGGGATATTTGTTGGTTATAGTGAGTCCTCCAAGACTTACAAAGTCTACATTTTTTCATAACTGAATATAGTAGTAAGTCATAATGTGAAGTTTGATGAGGATGTTTGGTCCTCTAAATCTCAAGAATTCCTTTGGGAGGTTGAGGGAGAAAAGCTTGCTATATCAAACGTTGATCTGCAAGATTTCAAAAAAAAAAAAATAGATCAGCAAGGTTCCTGCATAGCAATAGAATCTATTTTACCATCCAATTGAGCATGGAAGCCTAGGTGGCTTACTCAAACATTGCAAGATGCACAAGAGCAAGTAAGAACACCAATGACTTCTTTTTGAGTAAGTTATCCCCCTAAGAAGTTTCCTAATTATGTTGCACTGGTGTCTTCCATCATTGATGTAGAACCTTCCAATTTTGAGTAACGTTATTAGAACCGAGTTGGTGACCAAACCGATCAACCCTAGAAAACGAAACCTTTAAAAAAAGGAACACAAAAATTGGTCGACCAAAAAATATATAAAATATTCAAATTTTGATTTAAAAGATATATTCATGTGCATGCATACGAATCCAAACCATTAGACACAAATACAGAAAGTCTTCTCATGTATATAGTATCGTAAGGGTGAAGATAACAAAATGGCACCAAGTGCAATACATATTTAAACCAAAATACAACATTGAGGCTCTAAATGCAAAGTCCAAAAATAATCATACTATAGTCTATAATTAAATCAAACTACTTAACCGAATTTTTGGTCTTTTTGGGTGAAGGAAGTGCATTGGTACAAAACCGATCAACCCGACTGATTCTGGACAAGTGCAAACCAAAACCGATCATTTTTCGATTTGAGGGGTTGGTTCCGCTTGAAAAGACCCCAGAACAAGTCCAATCGATCGGTTTAGCCAATTTTAGTCTGATTCTATGATGAGGCTATACAGATAATCTTGGCAAGATGCCATAACAAGGAATATAAATAAATATTGAAGAATAATGTATAAGAGATTGTGCCAAGACCAGAGGGTAAGTCAATGATTGATTCCAAGTGGTTGTACAAGGTAAAGCATGCAATTGATGGCAGCATAGAGAAGTACAAGACCATGTTTCTAGCGAGAGGATCCCCCCAAAGTGAGGGAGTTGACTATGAGGAGACCTTCACTCCAGCTGCCAAGTATACTTCCATCAAAACCATTATGTCTATTCTATTTTTGGATGGACTTTATATCAAATGGATGCAAACACTATTTTTCTTAATGGTTTGATTGAAAAGAAAGTATACATTAATCAACTGAGAGGTTTGAGGTGCATGGGCAAGATACCCCTGTATGCAAGTTTAAGGCCCTTTATACAATGAAGCAAGCAACATGTGCATGGTACTCTACGATTGATGAGCAGCTACTTAATTTGTGCTTCACCAACCCTATTGCAAAATCCATCCTTTATTATTGGTTTGATAAATCTTATCTACTTGCCTTAGCCCTATAGGAAAATGACCAAATACTAATAAGTAGTTCTTAAAGTCTCATTACATGGTGCAAGACACAGTTGGCACACGAGTTTGACATGAAGGGCATCGACCTCATGCATTATTTCCGGGGTCTAGATCTTTGACAAGGTACAAGTGAGGTCTTCCTAGAGCAAGGGATGTACACAGTAGAGATTCTAAAGAGATTTTAGATGATGGATTGTAAACCCTTGGCCACTCCTATGGTCCCAAATCTAAAGTTACATGTTGATTTAGATTCAGATTTGGTAGATCCTTCATTATACAAGCAATTGATCAATTCCCTTATGTATCGAGTGAATACCAAACTCGATACTTGTTTTACAGTGAATGCTTTGATCCAATACATGGTTGAGCTAAGGCAGATTGATTGAGTTGCTACAAAGCATGTGCTCCAATACATAAAAGGCACAATTCATTATGGTCTTGTTGACCCTCACTATGCAAAAGATGTCAATGCCCACAAGAGTACTTCAGAGTTTTGTTTCAATTTAGGTTCAAGTATGACATCCTAGTTTAGCGTGAAGCAAGCAGCAATGATACTTAGTTCAACAAAGGAAGACTATATGGTAGCCAGTTCTACTAGTTGTGAGGCCCCTTGGCCTCACAAGTTGGTAGCAAAGCTAACCGATCAAATGTTGGGGCCTACTACGGTATACTATGACAATTATAGTTGTGTCAAACCCTCTGAGAATGAAATCTTTCATGATCACTCCAAGCACATAGAAATGCGGTAACATTTCCTCAAAGACAAAGTTTAGAGGGACGCAATGGTTCTTGAGCTTGATCCTTGGGAAATTTGAGATGTTAAGGGAGGCACAAGGCTTGGTGGAGAACGTGTTCCTTGCAAAGAGGGGGTGTTAGTTTTTAACTTGATTGCTTGGAAGTTGATTCTCCAACAGTGAAAACACACTCTAGCAAATACTACCTTGGTATTTGTGCATTCATGATGAGGGTGCAATTGAGGAGACTGATGGGAGGCTTGTTGTTGTAACGTAGGAGAGAGATAGAGAGGGCATGCATGCACTAGCCTCATTAACTTCTAGTTTTACAACTATTGTTCCAGAGTTAAATAGATGTTTTTTCAATTTTGGAGTTTGTTTTTCCAGTTTTAGATTCCAGTGCATGGATTAGAGTACTTTACAGGTTTAGAATGGGGCATGTTATCCCTTACCCTAGGGATAACTAAGGAGATCACATCTCAAGGCCCACATGTCCTAAACATGGAGTATCGAGAGTCAAACGACTTAAGCATGGCACCGGAGAGCCCCTCTTTTCTTCAGTGCAATCCACATATCACCAGCAACAATATCCATCGTACCAGCCTGGTCGTAAAGTAACAATGAGTCTAGGTCCATGAGGTAATGAGTCCCAGTATCATGGTATGTATCACTTTGATTTTTGAAGCAATTGAACATGTTGTATTGAATCCTTCTTCATTTCATAACGTTTGCTTGGAAATTATGCTCTTTGCCTCATTCAAACCTAGAAGGGTGACACAGTGCCCTAGAAAGTTGATTTCGCTTTAGGATGGGTTGCTAGTGGGTGGATATTTGAAGAGTCATCGTCCATTCCCTCCATATTTACGACTATCCATCTTTATTCCTTCCATATCCCCTTTCCTTTTGGGCATTGGTGTTGAAATTACTAAGACAACTGAGAGGGGGGGGTGAATCAGTTGTTACTGTGCTTAAACAAGTTTAAGTCTATTAAACCATTTTTAATCTTTCATCAAGTGACCATCAATATTATACATCATATGAACAACATAAACAATGAGCATCAATCACACATAAGATATACACGGAGACAGATTTTTCATAAGGAAACCCATAAAGGGAGAAAACCTCTTCTTCTTCGAAATGATAGGCAGTCTTTTAAGTTCTGTACATCATCTATGTTTGAGCACCAACTCAAAGTGAGGCTATTACTTCTGTTTTACAAGCTCCAACTTGTTGAGAGCACAAACTCTCTGGTTTCTCTAGCACCGACTAGAAGGAAGCACCAACTCCCTAAGAGTTCCAACACCACTGGATGGAAGCACCAACTTCCTAAGAGTTCCAGCACCAACTGGATGGAAGCACCAACTTCCAGTTACACAGGCACCGACCTATATATCAAAGAACCAATGTTCTCCCTTGCACCACCCTGCCACCCTGGCTTCTCTGGCTGCAACCAAATGGAAGCTACAACTCCCTATGTTCAAGCACCCACTTGAACCTCTGAGGACAACAATCCTCCCTAGCACCTCCCGACCACCCTGAAATATAAAACTTTGCTTTCTGTGAATTTATTACAGTGATTCAATAGTTTTCATTTGCTTACCAGGCTTATCACTGTTCTGCTATGCCGCTCTGCTCTGCCTGCATCAATGTCTTCTTGCTTGCATCCTCTTCAGCTTTCTGATCTTCTCCTCTGTTTCAGCATGCACAACTCGGATTTATCTTCCTCTCACAGATATGAATCTTTGATATGTGCACATTCTGCTCTCTTAACCTATTCTGTTATATTCCACTTTTGTTCGTCATCTTTGAGTTTTCTTTACACTGCGCATACTGTAATTTTACCTTTCTACAGTTCAATTCATTTTTCACACCACACGACCGCGCGCGCACAGTCACAGCGTGTTTCTTTTATTCACATCCTCTTAAGTTACACCTTGAATCTTCTTGGGCAGAAACGCCTCAGCAACTGAATCGCCAACCGTTCAAGAACCATGATTCGGTTCTGCTAACTGAATCGTAACTGATCGATTACCTGTGAGGTGAAACAGTAACCCTTCGATCAAGTTTCCAATTAACCAGCACCGTTGGATTAAATCCACAAGATTTCGCGTTTATCTCATATGCCCACTAGCCGTGACCGAGCCCTAAACAGAATTTGAATTTCGTGATTTTGCATTTCGGCATTCCTGTGATGAAGGGTCTCGACACTCCAAGTCGCAATCGTCGAGACTCCAAGATGGAGCTTAGCACCGCTAGTTTCTTCCCCTCACGTGACCACTAATAGTGACCAAAGGCTGGGCCAAAAGGCATTTCATATTTCGCGAACTTATGAACTTCATCGAGCCTAATCAACGGTCAAGATCTCCAATGATCCGACGATCCAGAACTCATCGCGATCTCGCATATCGCGATTCCTGTGATGAAGGATCTCGATACTCCAAGTCGCGATCGTCGAGACTCCAAGATGGAGCTTAGTCACCACTAGCTTCTTCCCCTCACGTGACCACCGGCAGTGACCACAGGCTACACCAAAAGGCGCTTCGTATTTCGCGAACTTATAAACTTCATCGAGCCTGATCAACAGTCCACGATCTCGATGATTCGACGATCCAGATCTTTTCATGATCTTGCATATCACAAGTTCCCACACCATGCTCCGTTGACTCCTCCAATGTGCAAGTCAGAGAAATTCCAATCGCTTGCCACGTGTCCTATGACTCCAACGGACAGGATTGTTATCGCGAGTTTGAACCTCTTTCCTTTGGATTTCCCAATCCGCAAAACTCTGAAACGAAACCTTTGTCGTGCTTTGACTGTTTTCCTCCTTCTGAGCTTACACTGCTGATCTTGCCATTATCGCTACGCTACTAATCGTGTTGATGTTCGCCATCAATGACAAACACGCATACTCTGCCTCTGTCTAAAAAACATGCCAACAATTGGGATTGACTACACTATGAAGGGTTGTACCTTACCTCGTGGGAAGAAGGGGCTAAAGGACCAAAGGGTAAAAGTATCTGGCAAGAGTAAAGGCCAATTTTGAAACCTTCGAGATGCTTCGCCCAGGGATCCTCGAGAAAGCAGTGAAAGGCTTCTCAATAAAGAAAACGGGACCCACAAACATAAACACTCAAGGTACTAGTTGATGGATAGGAAGTCTCATCACATTACCACTTATCTGGTCACCAAACCAGGGTAGTGGATCTTGGTAGCATTGTCAAGAGAAAGGGGGTCTCATTACGAGCCAACCTTCTCATTTCCATGAAATGTTTGTGGATAACGTTGTCACCTCTGGTCATCAAGCCAATACAGTGGCCCTCAACTTTTCCCTTGAAGCACAAGAACAAAAGATCAAAAGAAATAAAGCTAAGAATGAATGGCAATGAATGAGCTAGGAAACAATAGCATCCATGACAAGGTGCAGCTCACCCTCCACAAAGGCACCCACACGTAAGACTCTACATTTCCATGTTATCACATGCACCCCATGCCCAAATATTTACCCCATGCCACCTCATACACTTACATGACTTGGACTAGACTCCATTTGGGAAACACCCCAAACTTAAGAGAGGTTAGCCCAATAAGACACCCTGAGACCCTCTCCAAACCTAACTTGTCAAATTGCATTTATGAAGCTATTGGCATGTGTGGGCAAATTTTAGGCCTTTGGAGGCCCAACATTTCATCTCCTTTGCCCAGCATCCCACACTTGAGGCCCAACGTCACCCTAAGACGGTATGATGTCACCTTTGGGGGCCTATCTAGATGCAAATTGAATTTATTGTGGTGAAAATGTAACTTTTGACTCGCAGTGTTTTAAACACCGGTCAAACCAAAACCGAAACTGGTCGATTTGACAGGTTAGAAGGCGAACAGGTTCGAACCGAGAGAAAAACCGAACCAACTGATTTGGTACCGAACCGGGCAGTTCGGTACCAAACTGGTCGGTTCCGTCATAATCCAGCCGATTCGGTCCAGTTTTTCTCAAGGACGCCCGCAAACATGAAAAGTTAATTTTTTGGGGCTTTTGGAAACACCTTACCCCCTCTAAACCCTAACATCATGCTATAAATACACAGCAGCCCTCTCTAAGAGCCTCACACCTCTCTCATTCATCATTTGGGAGCATTTGGGAGCTTTTGGGTTTTGTAGTAGCATTGATTCTTGAGGAGCTTATTGGGCAAGTGTTTTGGGCAGTTTGTGGTGGATTTGGCATCTCAACTAGGAGGCTATAATTCATCTTCAAGTTTGGAGGAGTTTGGAGGAGACTCTAGAGGTATGTTGAACAATTTCCACTCATTTTTTTTCCATCTTGAAAGTTGAATCTCAATTGTTGAATGTTTGAAAGTTTGAAACTTGTAAGAGTCTAAGACAAGGTTCCTTCTTTGCATTTTCAGATTGCTTGCATTGTGCAAATTCCACCTTTGATTTAGCCTTTGAGTTTGCATTTACAAATTTACAATGGCCCCAAAAGCTAAAGATGTCACACGGATTCATGCCGAGGTGATTGAAGGTCTAATGTATTGCAAGTATTGTCAAAAATGCATCAAGGAGGAGGGGGGGGGAGGGGGGAGGGGGGTGGCATTCGTAGGTTGAAAGAACACTTGGCTGGTATTAAAGTCCAAGTTAAATCATGTGAGGCACCATTGGAGGTTATTGGGCATATTAATGACTACCAACAACATAAGGCTAGGGAAAAAGCTATACAGGCTGAAATAGGGAGGAAGAGGGTAGCCAACCCCACTTTTGATTATGAGGACTCTCCATCTCTTCATTCTACCAGTGTTAGACATAGAGACCCCTTGCATTATGTTCCTCCTCCCCTTGATAGTGAAAATACCATGAATCCGCCTAAAAGTAAAAAGAGGAATAGCATCCAAAGTTATTTCACACCTCCCCCCACTTATGGCTCTAACAATGCCAATGTTTCTCAAGTATATGTTCAACCCACTCAATATCAGCCCACCTTAGATGACCATTGGAAGAAACAATATAGAGAGATTGCTTATGAGTACATAGCTAGATCATGGTATCATGCCAATATCCCTTTCAATGTTGCCCGCTCACCATATTACCAACCTATCTGGGATTCCATTATTGCTTGTGGGAGGGGCTTCAAAGACCCTAGTATGCATGATTTGAGGGGATTTTTTTTGCAAAAAGAGGTCGAATCCATCGAAGAAAAATTGAAAGATTTCAAAGTATCATGGACCAAAACAGGATGTACCATCATGTCAGATGGATGGGGTGATGGAAAGAACCGTACTATCATAAATTTCCTTGTCTCTTTCCCACAAGGAACCATGTTTTTGAGATCAGTTGATGCATCTGATAGGGTCAAAGATGCAAACTTGTTGTTTGAGCTATTAGATAAGGTTGTTATGGAGGTGGGGGTGGAGAATGTTGTTCAGGTCATCACAGATAATGCATCTAACTATGTTCTTGCAGGGAAGATGTTAGAGGAGAAACACAAAACCATATTTTGGACCCCATGTGCTGCACATTGCATAGACCTCATGCTTGAGGACATTGGAAAACAAGAATGGATCAAAAACACTATAGAGCATGCCAAAAGCATCACAAAGTACATCTACAACCACTCATGGATTTTGAGCCTGATGAGGAAAAACATAGAGAAAAGAGAACTTCTTAGGCCTTCCATCACTAGATTTGCAACTCACTTCTTGACATTGCAATCTATGGTTTCCCAATCAAGTAACTTGCAAAAGATGTTTGCATCTAACGAATGGAATGAATCTCAGTGGGCCCGCAGACCAGATGGCAAAGACACCAAAAAGAAAGTTAACGATCCCAGATTTTGGAAAAAAACAGCAGAAATTGTGAATGGGGATGGGGAAAAATTGGCCATGGGTTACATTTATGAGGCTATGGATCAGGCAAAGGAGCAAATAAGTGCAGCATACAAGGATAGAGTGTCCAAGTATGGGCCTATTTGGGACATCATTGATCGTAGATGGAACAATCAACTCCATCACCCTATACATGCAGCTGGGTATTTCATGAACCCAAGGTATCGTTACAGAGCGCAGCTTGGAGAAGATGTGATTGGGGAGGTTAGAGATGGCTTGATTGATTGCCTTGTGCGCATGGTCCCTTCTGAGAGTGATCACTTGGAGATACACTAACAGATCACTTGTTTCACTAGAGCCACAGGTACCTTAGGCAAGAACCTAGCAAAGATTGCAAGGGATGTGGATGAACCAGGTAACAATTCCAAAGTTTAAACTTTAAAGTTCAAGTGTTCAAATTTTATATACTTTATATTTTATTACTTCAAGGAACTAACTCGACTAACTATGTTTTTTGCAGCAAACTGGTGGCAGTCATTTGGCAGCCATTGTCTGCAATTGCAAAAGTTTGCAATTAGACTGTTGAGTCAAACTTACAGTGCTTCTGAGTGTGAGCACAATTGGTCTGTCTTCAAGAGGATTCACGCGAAGAAGAGAAACCGCTTAGAACAAAAACAGTTAAATGATCTAGTCTTCGTGCAGTACAACCTCCGGCTCAAGCACAACCAATTGTCGAACAAAAGACCCGATACAGATCCTATTGTGTTGGATGATGTTGATCCAACTTCGGATTGGGTAGCGAAGACTCACCCACCAGAGTTTGATGATGACCATGATTTGGAGATGGAGTTAGCAGGGCAGGCTCAGATGGATGCAGATCCACTATTAGGGACTCACGGTCCAATTCCAATGTCAGACACGACAGGCACTAGTGGAACTGCAGGCAGGCGTAGTCGTTGTCATATACCTCGTGTGCCTCGTCGCGGTCGTACTCGTACTACTACAGCTAGTGCAGCTTCAGAGTGTGTAGTCACAAATGTCCCTGATGGTGATGAGTCTGAGGCCGAGTCCGAGTCCGAGTCCGAGTCAAATGATGGTGTCGAGGGCAAGGATGCCCATGCCATTTCTACTTCTAGCAGTAGTGATGATTGATCATTGATCATGTTGATCAATGAGATAGTGACTTGTAGTCTTGACTCTTGCTAGTATGTGTTTTGTTGTTGTGGCAAGGCCATTCTGACTCTAGAGCCTCCTTGATTATGTATTTATGTTCCAATCTCTAGATATGTATTGCACTTGGTGCCATTTTGATATATTCATGAGCATATTTTGGATATTTTGTCTCTAATTGTCTCTAATGCTTTGGAAACATGATTTAAAATCTTAAAAATACATTTTTTGTTAAAATTTAAATATTTTATGTATTTTTTTTTTAAATAGGTTCATTGAAACCGATTCGACCGATTCCGGTTCCGGTACCAATTTCGATTTTTAAAACTATGTTTTTGAGTAAACTCGCCAGGTCAACCCTGATATTTTGACCTAAAATAAGTAAAGGTCATAATTTTGGTATAAATAAACATAAAGTGACATTCATTTTAACCATAACTCATGACACACAAGTGGTGGTCTGAAGTTTTCACCCTCTTTAAGGGTTATAGGTTGAAATAACCAGTGCGCACCTCTTGGGAAAGCTTTGTAGTGGTGTATTTTGGCATTTTTCATGGTGGAATGGTCTTCAACTAGGGTTTGACTTTATTATTCTTGATGAAGTAAGTGGAAAATCTGCATTTTTATTCATGCTATGGATATTTGTGATAAAATTTACTTGTTTCATGTCTAAGATTATGAAATTGCTTGTTTAAACCCTAGGGGAGAAACAACAAATGCTTCTTTTGTCGATATTATGGTAGCTGCGGGAGGTATTAACCTTGACATGTAACATTTGACGAGACTAGAATATTCCAAGAAGCAAGAGAAACCTAAAACTTTGGATAATAACCCTATAAGACAAGTCGGCTTAATAGAATGAATTAATATTGAGTTATTAGCCCCCAGGAAGAGAAGTCAACTTAATAGAATGAATTAATATTGAGTTATTAGCCCCCAGGAAGAGAAGTCGGACCAGTCAGTTAAGATGGAGCAATATAAATAAAGGGAGCTAGATCTCATTTGTCACTCACTCACTCACAACTACATAAGGACAAAAAGTGTGCATGAGTGAAGGAGAACTGCAACTGTTGCAGTAGTGATCTTGTCTTGGGTTATTGGTTTGGACTTTCTGCTTGATCTTTGGTTATCCTTGCTTGGTGCGCTAGCCTTGGTTGGCTATTGGTCTGCTACCAGAATTATTCTATCTATCAAGGTTAAGGTGCTCGGGGGTGGCCTTTGTGCCTATGGTTGGGTGACAATATTGCTATATTGTCTATAGTGAAACAAGCACACCCATTTTTCTAACAGGTCATGGGCCCACACCTTCTTCAGTCAGTCTAACCACTGGAAGCAAGCTAAGCCATAAGATTATCAAGCTTGTTGAAGAACTGCCGCTAGAGTTTCTAGAAGGTGTAGTTATTGAAGCACTGCCACTAGGGTTACTAGCAGGTGCAACTACAAACCCTAAAACCTCTTGCCCAACACTTTATGATGGAACAGTTTACTCAAGGAGAGGATATTCTAGTGCACCTTAGTGTGGCGCACCTGTTGGCACTCTCAAAAGGCAAAAACGTCAAGGTTGAAATTTTGGGTCAAAGTCAATGTTTAACTAATCAAAGTCAAAGTTAAAGTTTGACCAACTATCAGTCAACAGAAATCATGAATGAAAAGGCAAATCATCTACACTATTCAGCTCTTACAAGAACTCTTTAAGATGACATGTGGATAATTGACAGTGGAGCTTCTAGGCATATGACAGGAAACCAGATCAAACTCTCCAATTTGAATGAAAAGAAGACATCTCACAAAGTAGAACTTGGAGACAAGAACACCTATCCAGTCAAAGGAATTGGTCAAGCCTCCATCAAATTGGAATCAGGTAATAATGTTCATTTGAGTAATGTCTTATATGTACCTGGTTTACAAAAGAATCTTGTATCTATATCTTTCCTAAAAGACAAAGGAAATAGAATAGCCTTTGTAGATGGTGAAGTATTATCTTGGTCTAGAGACTCCAACATAGAGAATGCTAGAGTTATTGGAATTCGTGAAGGCAGATTATACAGACTACAAGAACGTAATGATGAAGCTCTTGTACATGATGGAAGTCAATCCTAGTGAACTTCAGCATAGAAGGTATGCCCATCTTAACTATCAAGCATTACGTTTCCTGGAGAAAATGGTTAAAGGAATACCAAAACTACAATCTACACATGAAGGAATTTTCAGAGGATGTGCACTTGGTAAAAATGTTAAGAAGCCATTCTTAAGTAGCAATAATAGACCTAAGGAAATCCTAGATCTAATACATTCAGATGTTTGTGGTCTGATGCCAATTAAATCTCTAGGAGGTTCTCTTTATTATGTAACCTTCATAGATGATTACTCAAGAAATATCTCTTAGAGACAAAGGATGAAGTTTTTAGCAAGTTACAAGAATTCAAAGCAGAAATAGAAAACCTCACAAGCAAGAAAATCAAGACTTTGAGAACAGATAATGGAAGAGAATACACATCCAAGGAATTTGTTTCCTTTTTCAAATCAACAAGGATTACGAAGGAGCTAACCGTTCCTCGTAATCCTCAACAAAATGGTGTAGCAGAAAGGAAGAAGAGATCCATTGAAGAAACAGTGAAGG
The DNA here is from genome assembly GCA_009831015.1 of Picea engelmannii. Classification (NCBI taxonomy): domain Eukaryota; kingdom Viridiplantae; phylum Streptophyta; class Pinopsida; order Pinales; family Pinaceae; genus Picea; species Picea engelmannii. Next base: position 416,769 of record ML792890.1, on the reverse strand, counting down.
CACTAATGAATGATCAAGGTTTATCCATGTATTTATGGGCAGAAGCACCCATGATAGCAATATATGTTCAAAACAGAAGACCCCACCGAATATTTAAGGATATGACTCCAAAAGAAGTCTTCTCAAGAAAGAAACCTAATGTTGAACACTTAAGAATCTTTGGGTGCCCTGTTTACATTGTAATGTCCCCATTTTGGGACATTATAACATTGCAACATTTCAGAGTGTTATGTCTGGCCGAGTAGCCAAATAGGGGTGACAGAGAGTTCGGGAGATATTGAGGGGTTTATTTGGGCCCCACTTGTATCGTTCATCATCAGGATCCATTCCGCATAGCTGGGCTTTGGTTTCGTTGGATTCCGACGATTTCCGTAATTTTGAGTTATTATGGGTCATATCTTAATTAAATTCACTAAGGTCATAATGGGCATATTACTTGGAGAAACCTCCTAGTGTAATAGCTCATCGGAATCAGGAGGAAGACTATTACAGGAAAAGATGTGAGAAGTGACTTTCAGTGGCTGGAGAATAATAAAATAAAGTAAAAGTCACTTGGAGGGAAAAGGTCAACAACGAATTAGGGTTTTGGGAAGCTATAAAGGAAGGGTAAAGCAACCTAATTCATTATGCATTGTTATGATTTGATGTTGAGAGTTCCCATAGGAGGAGAGCCGACCTTACTATTTTGTGGATTTCTGGAGGAAACCACCACCATTGATCGATTTCGGTGTTGAGAGACACACCCTAGCCCATCGGAGATACCATCCAGGTATTTCACCGTACTTTTCAAGAGTATCCATTGTAGAGTGCGCAGCTCAGCTAGTGAGGGCACAAGTCAGTTTGAGGGTTTGGAGAGCTGCACGAGATCCGTATCCAGATTGTAGTTTCCTTCCAACCCATTTGAGATCCAACCAGGGCGCTTCTATTGAGCCATCTATCGTCAGATTCTGACGGTGGAATATTGCAGATCGACTCATTCAGCCATTTAGGGCGCAGTTCTTCCGGACAGACATTTGGTGTTGCATGCAGAGTTTCAGAGCAGATCCGGACAAATCCTTCCGACCCATTTCCTTATTTGGCGAGACAATCGTTTTGAGCCATATAGTAGCAGATTCTGTTGGTGGAATCCTTTGGGGCGCATCCGGTGTCCCAGGAGGTACGCAAACCCCCCAGGGGTCCAGATCCAGTGCCTCAGGGGTCAGATCTGAGATCCGACAGACATCTATTTCAGTCTAGAGACTAAGGCACTTCTATTGGAGCAGTTTCCAGCGCATTCCGACGGTCGATTCTTCCGAACGAGTTTTCCAGCTAGTAGCAGTTACCGTACTTCTCCGGAATCGCATATTTTGTTGATCTATCTGTGCATGCATCAGATCTACTATCATCTTCTGATCACGAGTATTTTGATGTTATTTGTTTGTATTCCAGTGACGATCTATGAGATCTAGCTGACGATTATTTCTATATTTTCAATATGCTATTGTATTTCCATGCTTGAGTCACATAATACATATATTGGGTAGTTGATGTTCTTTACTTCCGCATGCATCCTTTATATACTGTTTAAACCATAAATATGCAACATGCACATGCAATAACCAACATGCACTTACAATAACCAAAAATATCTCAAACACACAACTGAAACGCAACCAGAAACCCCCAGTGTATCAGATCTGCCAGACAGAGCATTAGAACAGTAGCAAATATCTTTATCAATGGGATCAGGGATATTTCAGTGGTATCAGAGCTTTAGTCCTGCCAGCCTATGACTAAAGTCGATGAGTTCAGCGAGTGACCCGGAAAGTAGAGAGGATGTGGGGAGACAGATATGAGAGCCCAGAGGGCAATAGTAAGGCCCCCATGGAACCAGAGGCAGCCTTCATCCAGGTTATCAGTGATATGTTAGCTAGTCAACGGACTATGTCTCAGTCCTTGGCTCAGGTGGCTGAGAGATTGGCTATGGTGGACATTCCGGGCACACAAGCCCCACATGCATCACAGGGGAACTCGAGGGCAGGCAGTAGACCCTAGACACCTACTCGCACATACACATCTTCGAGTAGAATTCCCAGACCATGGTTCCCTAGTTTTCAGAGGGCACCACCAACAGCAACACAGCAGTCGTTAGCACAGAGGTTGCCCACTCAGGCGGAATTCATTGTAGAGTACAAGAGGGAGTATGCAGCGTTGGGCTGTGACTTCCGTCATGACATGACACTGGTCGAGTACTGTGGACTTAGGGGCATGAACCATCCCAGAGAACCTCAGAGAGGAGGACAGCAGCAGCAACAGGGGCATAACATAGATTTCATCCGGAAAGTTGGTAAACTCACCATACCTTCTTTTG
>ML792890.1:374438-406408 GCA_009831015.1 Picea engelmannii | reverse complement strand
AGAGCTGACAGTGTTACCCACTGGTATCTTCGCAGAGATGATAAGGCTGGCTCGTGATGAGACCCCCTTTCCCTTGGCCATGCAACCAAAGGTCACTGCCCTGGCGTGGTGACCAGATAATGGCAATGTCATACTGTTGGATAACTATGAACATAATGGGCCGGCTCGTGATGAGACCTCCCATCCTCTTAGTTAGGTCTTGTTTTTTTTTTATTATTTTTCTTAGGGTCCCTTTATTTTCTTATCGAGAGGCCTTTTATTGCCTTCTCGGGGATCCCCTGGGCGGAGCATCTCTAGGTTTCATTTCTTATGCCTTTTATCTTTTACCAGTTGTTGTTACCCCCTGGGCCTTTAGCCCCTTCTTCCCACAAGACAAGTGTAACCCTCAAAAGGTCATCCTAATGGCCGGACTAGGGGAATGGGATAGATGTGCGGGAAATAAGATGTAAAATGATAGAATGGTGGGAGCGGACGATGGCTTTGCAAATCCCCCTTGGTGGCTAACCAAAACCCATGAATACAAGCTTGCTAAGTCACCCCATTAATCACCCCAACAATGGTCAAGTGGATTAGTGTAAGATCCAAGCAGTTATCAGAAATGACAGGAACCTAATGCATATATAAGAAGGTTATAACGATCAAACACGACACATACCATGATACCTTGGACCAATTACCTCATGGAGCAAGAGTCCTCTCCGATGCAAGTCCAAGCCGATGGTGATGGAAGTTGCTGCTGCTGACAGGACAAATCTGGCGAAGAAGAAGAAAGATGGGCCCTCCAAGGCCATGCTCAGGTCAATCCTGCTCTCAGTACTTCATGTCTAGGACTTGTGGGCCTCGAGACATGATCTCCTAGTTATCCCTAGATATCGGGGATAACAGGTCTATAAGATCAAACATGCAGTAGACGAAAGCATGGATAAATACAAGGCAAGGTTCGTAGCTAGAGGGTTCTCCGAGAAGGAGGGAGAAGATTATGATGAAACCTTTGCTCCTATTTCCAGATATACTTTTATTAGAGCCATTATGTCTCTTGTTGCTTCCATGGGATGGAGTCTACATCAGATGGATGTAAAGACAGCTTTTCAAAATGAGCAATTGAAGAAGTGTACATTGAAGAACCTCAAGGCTTTGAGGTACATCCCATAGACACTCATGTTTGCAGATTAAAGAAAGCCATGTATGGACTCAAGCAAGCTCCAAGAGCTTGGTATGCCAAAATTGACAGTTACTTAATAAGACTTGGTTTCTCTAAGAGTCATGCAAATCCTACTACAAGGTTGTGAACAATGCACCTGTGATTCTACTACTGTATGTCAACAATTTATTCTTGACAAGTGCAGAGTCTCTCATCACCCAATGTAAGAAGGAATTAGCTTCTGAGATCGATATGAAAGATCTTGGTCTCATGCACTATTACTTGGGACTAGAAGTATGGCAAAAGCATGGTGAAATCTTCCTTGGACAAAGAAAAAATGCAGTGAAGATTCTTCAGAAATTTGGAATGATGGATTGCAAATCCAGGGTCACTCCTATAACCACAGATATAAGAAAAATAAGACACTCAGATTCTGATCCAGTAGACCCGTCCCTGTATCGGCAATTGATTGGGTCGTTAATGTATCTAGTGAATACTCGACCAGATATTTGCTTTGTTGTAAACACTTTAAGCCAGTTCCAGGTGGAACCCAGACATGAGCACTCGATCGTTGCAAAGCAAGTTCTAAGATATATTCGTGGGACGCTAAACTATGGTTTAAGATACACCTCATCCAGTGATATACAGCTTCATGGATTCACACATTCAGATTGGGCAAAGAGTGCAAAAGACAAAAGGAGTACTTAAGGGATGTGTTTCAATCTAGGCTCTGCTATGATATCATGGACCAACAGGAAACGAAAGTCTATCACACTCAGCACAGCAAAAGCAAAATATATCACAACATGTGAGGCATGTACCGAAGCAGTATGGTTGAGAAAGTTGATTTCTGGATTATTTGATCAGGTACCAGATTCGAATAGAATATATTGTGACAATCAAAGTTGTATGAGGCTATCAGAACACCTAGTGTTTCATGACCAATCGAAACATATTGAGATCAAATACTACTTTATCCGTGATAAAGTCCAGGAAGGAGAAGTGAAACTCCAATATATCTCCACAGATGAACAGGTAGCAAATATTTTGACAAAGCCTTTGTCCAGGATAAAGTTTGCATACTTAAGGGACAAGATGGGGCTAGTGGAGATAACACCCTTAGCCGAAAGGGAAGAGATGGCTCCCCAGGTTGGGAGGGAGCATTGATATGTTATTGATTCATGGGTAGTCATTTTCCAGTTTGGAAAATGGTCCAGGTTGGGCAGTTCCTTTCCAGTCCAAAAAGTGGTTTGAGATTTCTAACGAACAGTCATTTTCAAGACAGCAACTCCCCATATGGCTAGTGCGAGGGAATGGTCTAGGATAGTCATTCTTCTTGGCAGTCACTCTAAGTAGTGATCAAGTAGAATGGTTTGCCTTGCCAAGCAGTCATTCTTTCGAAGTTCACAGTTGTGAGCAGTTTCGAAGAATGGTCCTTTTTGGAGGTTGTTGCAGGACAGTCATTTCCTTAGGAAATGGTTCGAACATTCATTCCCTAGGGCAGACTCATTCTCTCCAGGTTGCACTATGATTAATGCAAGAGGAATGGCCAAGTTAGGTGAATGGTCCAAGTTCAGCAATCAGGGACAGGCATTCCCTAGGGCAAACTCATTCTCTCCAAGTTGCACTATGATTAGTGCCGAAGGAATGGTCCAGTTAGGTGAATGATCCAGGTTCAAAAATCAGGGTCGATTATTCTTCTATGCTTGGGAAGAATAGTCCAGATAGCCCATGGCTGATGTGTTACTTTCTGAGGGCAGATGCTCTTCCAGATCTCACAGATGTGAGTGGAAGAATGGCCCAGATGACTCAGTGTGTATCATGATATTGTTGATATCAAATGATATGATTATTGTAGAGACTGTATGTCTCTAGACAGTAGTTGCATGCCACTGTGGTGGATGTGATTCACTGGTAGTGGCTGTGTGTCACTGGTTAGTAGCAGTGTGCTATTAGGAGTGGTTGTGTACTACTATGTATAGACACAGTTGTGTTCTATTGGATGGCATTGTTTTGATTGCCATGGAGACTATCTAGTTGGATAAGTGATGATGGTGCTCGTGATTTGATCATGAGATAGCATGTGTGGCTATGATGATGTTACCGATTGAATGGTATGAGACCATTACCTTTAATACCTCCCTAGCTAGGAGGGAGTGTTGATATTATGGTAATTGTGAGAGGTATTAACCTCCACATGTAACCTTTGACGAGACTAGAATATTCCAGGAAGCAAGAGAAACCCTAAATCTTTGGATAATAACCCTAGAAGACAAGTCAACTTAATAGAATGAATTAATATTGAGTTATTAGCCCCCAGGAAGAGAAGTCGACCTGGTCAGTTAAGATGGAGCAGTATAAATAAAGGGAGCTAGATCTCATTTGTCACTCACTCACTCACAACTGCATAAGGACAAAAAGTGCGCATGAGTGAAGGAGAACGGCAATTGTTGCAGTAGTGATCTTGTCTTGGGTTATTGGTTTGGACTTTCTACTTGGTCTTTGGTTATCCTTGCTTGGTGCGCTAGCCTTGGTTGGCTATTGGTCTGCTACCGGAATTATTCTATTTGTCAAGGTTAAGGTGCTCAGGGGTGGCCTTTGTGCCTATGGTTGGGTGACAATATTGCTATATTGTCTATGGTGAAACAAGCACACCCATTTTTCTAACATCTTTCTCCCTATAACTATTCTACTAGCTTGATCTTGCCAATCATACATTTTTTGAGAGTAATTATTAGAGCCCTAAAGTGCTAGCTCTCTAGTAATTTCATTCTAAATCACCAAGTAAATTGTCTTTCAAAATAGCTAAGGAAGGAAGGTACGCTAGGACCTAGAAGTGCCTACTCTCTAGCAAAGCCTCCCTTAAAGATTTAGATACTTGAGGCTTTGAAGTGCCAACACCTCTTGCATCTACCTCTTCCCTTAGATAAGCATTATCATTATTTTATCTCCCAAGTGATATTGTTACTATTATTGACTCCATAAGCCCCTAAAAGGCATTGATTTCTATACTCTTGTGGATGAATGAGATCAAAAAACCTTCAAGCTATCTTCTTGAAACTCTCACCAACACTAACAACCATATTGTTGCTGCTATAATCGTTGCGACAGCCTTCATCTAGCAGCCCTAACAAGTATAATAAACCTAAAACCTACCCAGAAAATTGCATCAACCTAGGCGTCACCTTCCTAGGCCTTAATCTCCTTTTGCTATCTCTAGGTGCAAATTTTCTGAAGTTGTTAAGGCTGTTGTTGCTGATACTAATTCACTGTTACAGCCATCATTTGCAGCCTTTATTAGCCTGATAACCATCTAAATACAACCCAGAAATTGTATCAAGCAAAGTACTATCAAATGATTGTTAAAGTGTGTAATTAATTGCTTGTTCTAAGTGCAAATTCTAAAGTTGTTAGAGGCTGTTACTGCTGTTGAAGTTGTTGTTACAGCCATTGTTGCAGCCCCTTTACAGCCCTTGAATCATCTATAAAAACCACTAACACTTGTGCCAAGCAAGCTATAATCATTGGATGTTGAATTAGTTGTTTTCTTGCTTTATTCAAGTACTTTTTCTGAAGTTGTTTATTGGCTGTCACCAATAATAATTATTGCTGTTAAAAGTGTTTAGACAGCCATCTAAGTATTAATAGACTTGTATTAATCTTGGAATTGTGAGTGACAAAGCATTATCAAGTGTACAAAACCCTTTATATCATTTCTTGTCTTCATAACTTGCAATTCTTTAAGATACATTGCTGCTACTGTAATCCTATTGTTGTTATAAATAACTTGTTTAGAAGCACATAATTTGTTCAAGGAGTCATTGGTTATAATTATTGAAATCACTGTTGCTACTAATGTTTGATGTTTCATTGGTACAGGGCAGGTACCACTCATTTTAGTTCCTCTTTGTCCCTTTAACCTTACCAAGCGACTTCTTAACTTGAGTGACCTAGATATAACATGTTTTGGGTGCCTGTTTGAGTCCATACATGGCCTTCTTTAGGCGATAAACATGACTTGCTCTGTTGTGAACCTCAAAACCCCTTGGTTGTTCCAAACAGACCTCCTCTTCAATGTTCCCATTGAGAAAAGCAGTCTTAAAGTCCATTTGATGTATTCTCCACCCCATCTAAGTGGCAATAGAGATGATTGTACGAATGGAAGAGTATCAGGCTACTAGGGTGAAGGTCTCTTCATAATCCACTCCTTACTTTTGAAAGAAGCCCCGAGCAACAAATCTGGCCTTATGCTTGTCTATGCTTCCATCCGCTGCATGTTTTATTTTGTATATCCACTTGGAGCTGACTACAGATTTGTTCAGGGGTCTAGGTATAATTTCCCACACATTATTCTTTATCATGGATATGGAGTCCCTCCAAGGCTTCCTTCCAACAGCTTCTTCAAAGCAAGTTGGTTCTGATTCAATCATACTACTCATGAGAGTAGCATATCCTGAATACCTTTGAGGGGGTACACTTGTTCTGACTGAAGTTTTTGGCGACTCTACTTGTTCATTTGCTTCCTTCAACAGTTGCTCGGCCCATTTTGGTTTCCTTTTCCTAGGGATAGTCTGTTGTTCTTTCTCTTGGTGTTCTACTGTGGGAAGGTCTACCCCTTCTAGTGAGGTCTTCTCTTCTTGATTGGGAGCTTCAGTTTCCGAGATGTCCTTGTCTTGGTAGGAATTTCAGAGGGCTCTTTCTTCTTCAAACTTTACATCTCTGTGTAGAACAATTTTCCTGGTGGTGGGAATATATATTTTGTAGGCTTTGGAGGTCTCACTATACCCAACCAAAATCCCCTTCTCAGTTGCAGGATCGAACTTAGTCCTTTTCTCAGCAGGGATATGGCAATAGGCAATACACCCAAAGATTCTGAGATGACTGATGTCGGGTTTCCTTCCAATAAATGCTTCTTCTAGGGTCACATTCCCCAGTACTTTGTGAGGACTTCTGTTTTGAAGATAAACAGCAGTGTTGCAGGCTTCTGCCCAGAGAAACTTGGGGAGGCTCTGATCATGAAGCATTGATTTTGCTACACCAACAATAGTCCTATTCTTCCTCTACGAGACCCCATTCTATTGAGGGGTATAAGGAATTGTCAGTTCTCTCTTGATTTCAACCTCAACACAAAACCACTTGAAGGCATGCGAGGTGTATTCCCCCCCATTATCATACCTGAGGACTCTTATCCTCTTTCTTGTCTAAGTCTCAACAAGGGCTTTGAACTCTTGAAATTTCTTAGTACCTCTTCTAAGGTTTTTCCTATCAAAAAGTAGATCCAGGTCTTTCTGGAGAAGTCATCTATGAAAGTGATGTAGTATCTGAATTTCCCTCCTATGGATAAAGAGGACATGGGACTACAAATATCAGTGTGAATTATGTCCAGAATGCCCTTGGACCTTGAATCACTCTTGGGGAACGATGCCCTTGCATACTTGCCTAGACCACACACCTTACACACTTCAAGGTGTTCTATCGTGAATGAAGGCATCCCGATTACAATCTTACCCATTCATCTTGGAGAAAGGCTTAAATCTAATCTGGGCCCTTGGTTTTCTAGGTTAGCCTTAAGGATTAGGCTAAAGGAGAGAAAAGGAGGCTCATTGTTCACTCTTGAGATTGGAGTGAAGGAGAGGAAGAGAGGAGGAGGGTTTGAAGGAGAAAGAGGGTGCACTAGTTCATGAGGAAAGCTTTGTGAGAAGGCTTTCATGGAGTAGGGGCGCTTGAGCATGGAGAGTTGAGGGCACACCAAGATTTGGAGAGGAGGCGCACTAAAGTTGATTGAGGGCACTCCATTGCTTGGGAGAAGGGGTGCATTTGTGAGAGGCAAGTGTGCAAGAAGACTTGAGGGTGCCATCTTGTGAGAAGAGGGCACAAGCTAGAAGGAGGGTGCACCTTGTGTGTAGGGCACAAGTCTAGCAGACATGGTCTTGAGGGCGCACCATTTGAAGTTAGCTATTGTTTAATGGTTGGTGCACCATTGTGGCAAAGGGGGCGCAAGGATACATCAAACAAGCAAGTACTTCAAGAGGGGCACAAGTCTACTCTAGCAAGCACAAAGAGTATAAGGGGCACATTCCTCAAGGAGGGCGCCAAGGACAAAGAACTCCATTGTTTACCTTTGTATCATGTTCCTTTGTTCAATTCATTCTTTGTAGCATTTGCTTTGAGATCTCCATATATATCTATCTCTCTTATTGGTTTTCCCCATGGGGGTTTTCCAAGGTCATGTTGACCAAAAACACTTGTGTTCATTTGTCATGGTTTGCTTAGTATTTTCAACTTGTAGTTGTTAAAGATTCTAGAGGTGTATTTGATGTTTAATGCATGTTAAAGAAGGCTAACTTGGACAACAAAAATATCCATCATTAAACCTTATAACAAGGGGCACTAAAAAGCATAAAATCAAAACTTAAGGGCAGATTTCAAAGTGGGTAAAGTTCAGTTATGGTGGCTGTTTTGGAGAGCGAGAAAACTATCCTAAAAACATTGAGAAAACAGTTTGAAAGTACCGAGAACTTAGTGCCCAACAAGAAGTCATTTGACAGGCCTGTTGGGAAGCCTTAGGAACCTTAAATTTCTTCAATATTCATCTACAAGTACCACAAATATGTATGTTTTCATATATTCTGTAGTTAATTTGTCTTTCTACGTGTTTTTTTTTAATATAATCAGTATCACAATATATATATATATATATATAACAAACACTCTGTTACCAAGGATTTTTGGAAAATGACGCTACCAATGATCCCGCTCCACTCCACACTCTGGCAACCTTGGTTTCATCCCTTGGAGACATTGGAGCTAGCGTTTTGTGATTAAACCATAGATTGTACTTGTTGAAGGGTAGAAAAGAAGAGACGTCTTGCCTTGGAGGAAGAAGAGACATCTTGCCTTGGAGGACAAGCTCGTGTGATGCTTGCTTGGTGGAGATCCTTGGTGTTGGCTAGGGTTTTTCTTGTTTTTCCCTAGCTAGGGTTTTAGAGAGTTAGAGGATTGTACTAGCCTCAAGATGAGGGTATGGTATGTGAATGAACCTTATCAACTATCTATTTCTTCATGGTTTGGTAATTTCCAGCACTAGTATGTTTTGTTGATTTTACATAAGTTAAGGTTGAAATTGCTAAGTGATTTAACATAAATCTTGAAGAAGATAGGGCAGATTTACTGCTGTAATTACTGTTGTTGTAAGGTGATTTTCAGATCTGGTTTTTGCATGATAAGATTACCCTAGAGGAGTGAAACTTGGTGGCACACATTTGGTATCTTTTAAGTTTTCTTTTGGATTGCCTTGTTGATTGTAGTTGTTAAGAGGAGAAATATTGTCTGTTGTTGCTGCTGTTTCATCATATTTCATAACAGCCCTAAGGCTGAAAATTCATAAGGTTAAGATCTTAGAAACCTCTAGGAAAGAGGTGAAATTTTCTGTATTGCATTAAAAGTCAGAAAACACACAAATTTCTACACATGATCAGTGATCACAAGACAGATTTTTGGTTGGTTGGGTTGGTTGGGACAGATTCACCGCCAAATTGGATTCTTGCAGCTTGGACATCTATTCAACCCAGGGTCATTGTGAGCTATTTGGGTATTTCCTTTTGGGGTGGGGTCATCACCGGTATCTATGTCAAATTGGTGTCTACAAAGGCTACAAAGTAAACTTCACCTTTGGCATCACAAGGACCTCTCGTTTGCTAGGAAGCTAACTGTTGTTAGACGTAATCTCCAATCTTCACATGTTTATTATGTCTCTTGTTGGTTCCCTAGCAGGGCCCAATTTTGACAACTTGAGCAGATTTTGCGGTCATACTTGTGGTCTAAGTATGGTGGAGAGAGGGGCCTTCCTTTGTTCCATGGGACGTGTGTATCCCCAAGGATGAGGTGGGTCTTGGCTTGATTGATGTTGCCACCCACAGCAATGTTCTTGCAACTAAGTGGGTAGTGAGATGTCTAGAGAGGCCCATTTGCAAGTCTTGTTTCGACATCAGATGATATCTAATCAACATACAAATAGAGTACAAGGGACTTTGGTTTATGTGATATTATCTCCTTACCCCATTTGTTTATGGTTTTGGTCTCATTCATATTCAGGAGCATATGGTCAACTTGAAACAATTTTGCAGGTTTGATTCATTGGAATTGGGAGGGCAGCAAGGGAGGGTGGGATTTAGCTTGTCATCCCATTTGGCATTGGAGGGTTCAAAATACATGTGTTGCAAAGATGCCTCTCTTTCAGACATGTAGGTTGAGCAGGAAGGGCAGTTTCTTTTGGGGAGATATGTGGGACTCTACCATACAATGCTGGAAGAATTGACATTCTCTATTTCAGGACTATGGACTGATTGCCCCTAACTGTCATTCGATTATGGAGTTCAGGGGGTTTATTCCTAAGTCAATTTATTCAAAATGAATACAGAGATGCCTGGGCCATTTTGGAGGAATTGGGGGTGGAAATTTGGTTGACTGCTTCATTAGTATGACTCCCATCGTCTATATTTACTATTTAGTGCTTTATCAGAAACATCCATTTTCCCTTCTCCTTAATGCAAGGTGGGTGTACACCGATCCAGAGGATAGATGGGTGTGGAAACTCCACAGTGATTGGCCCATTTGACTTTCTTATAAGATGAGCATTTTTGCTTAGTTAGTGATGTATCTAGGGATTCCATCAAAGGCCCAGTCAGCCAAGAGTGGGCTCTCTAATGGCCTTTGTCCTATCTGTCATTGCTCGAAGACTATGAATCATATTTGTTGAGAATGTCAATCTGCCAAAAGTTGTTGGAGATATATAGAGGACCAGTACTTAGTTTGGATTGATGGTAGTGTTTATTGGTTCTCTAGGTCTACTACCTCTTCTAGAACATGGAAATGCTTGAGGCTTTTCTTGATGATTGCAGCGTGTGTGACATTCTCCAGGATACGTTCTCCTCTATGACTGAGTTGAGTTGACCTGTGAGAGCCCATGACTGAGTTGAGTTCTCCTCTATGACTGAGTTGAGTTGACCTGTGAGTTGAGTTGATGGGTGTACCGTTCTCCTCTGTGTGAGTCTGTGAGAGTTGAGTCGATGTGGTCTCCTCCCTTTGTACTCTTGTGGACTCGGTTGAGTCAAGCTTGAGATGGTACTCCAAAGGATTCTCATGTGGACTCAGTTGAGATAGAGATTTGTTGAGTATGACATCCATGTGGCTAAGCACAGGTGGGTGTGTCCCTAGTAGCTGAGCACTAGTGGACGTGTGAATCCCTTGCTATATTGTCTAAGTGTAAGATTTACTTGCAACCCTAATTATGATGTAAAGGGTACAAGTCAGCCCCACCATATGTGAAAGATAATTAAGGTTTATTGTAATAATTAATTATATTTCTGAGTTATTGAGGTCGGCCCTGTTGTGCCAATAGACACACCTATTGTTGTGTCTAGTCTTGTATAAATAGAGGTGATTTCCCCATTGAGGAAACACACACTCTCACACTTGTCACTTGTCATTTGGAAATTTCAGCAAGTGCCTATAAAGATGGACATGACCACATTGTTGATGTACCCTCTTATGCAGTGATGATAAAGTTTATAGGTCATTATAAGACTCGGGTAGACATGTTTTGCCATTATGAAACCCCCTTGACTTTGTCCTAACAAGTACCCCCTTGTTGTTTTGCTTTCCCTCTTGCTTTATGTGATTGGGGTTTTACTTTAAGTGCCTATAAAGATGGACATGACCACATTGTTGATATACCCTCTTATGCAGTGATGATAAAGTTTATAGGTCATTATAAGACTCGGGTAGACATGTTTTGCCATTATGAAACCCCCTTGACTTTGTCCTAACAAGTACCCCCTTGTTGTTTTGCTTTCCCTCTTGCTTTATGTGATTGGGGTTTTACTTTATGTGTTTAGGGTTTTATTTTATGTGATTGGGGTTTTATATGTGTTTAGGGTTTTTATAATTTATAATTTATATTTATATTAAATTGACATATTAATTAATATTTATATTAATTAAAATGTCAATATTTAATTATATTTTATATCTAACCTAACCCCTCTCCCTAACTATAAATAAGACCCTACCCTTTTTGCTTTCCACTACACACTCACTCTCTCCCCTCTCTCCTTGCTGTGACTACTTCAGTGACACTTCTCCCTTGTTGGTGCGGGCTCTCTTTTTGTTATCAGTTGCAGATCTAGTTGACTGGAAGCTTCTTCATTGGGTTTGTTGATGTGTGGTTGCTGGATTTGTCTCCCCTTGAGCTGTAAGGTGCCTCCCAAGAGCTGCCTAGAGCTGCCGGACCTATTTCTTGCTGTCGGACCTGTGTCATTGGCTGCCGGACTTATTTTGTGGGTATCGGGCCTCTCTTTAGGGTCACAGACCTGTGTAAGGTGCCGCGGCCTCTATCTGGGCTCTTCACTTTGTTGTGTAGGCTCTTTTCTGGCTGCCGTGTGGAGTGTTGAGACCCCTGTGGGGTTTATTAGCTTGTTGTTCAGTTTTTTGAGTTGGGGTTTTTGCAGCCTGCTTGTGGAGGGTTAGCTACCTTGCTGTCCTCTTTGCTGAGTTGCAATTTTGTTGTCTTGCCTGTGGAGAATCTCTTCTATTTTCTTTGTTGTTCAAATCTATGTGGAGGGTTCGCTTGAGGTTGATTTCCTTTCTATACAGATCTGTGTGAGGGGGTTTGTTGTTCAGTTTTATTCTTGTGCTATATGACTGTTTTATGAAGGGTTTTTTCTGCTGGGGGTATCACTGTTAAGACTATGGTTTTATTGGTGTTTCTTTCGGAGGTCTCTATCTATTGCAAAATTGTTCCACAGTCCTCATTGACAGAGATCAAACCCTAAAGGTTTGATCCATGAACCTAAATCAAATTCTGAGCATATTTACAGAGGCATACATCCACACATGTGACAGGTACATCTATCATTGAATCAGGAGGTAAGATAAATGTTTATTTTATACTCAGAAATTTTGTTTGTTTCCAGATCTGTTTATATCTCTTCTCCTTTATGCTGATCTAGTGAACAGAAAATTTTAAAAGCATTTTTGTTTTCATTTTTTTCCCTAATTCTAACACCCAGGATAAATCTTGTGTATCTTGTGCATGGTAATTCTTCTTGTGATCTTGGTTATTGCAGCACTTGTGTATGGTGTAGCTGCATTTGTTTATGGTTCAAGTACATGCTAAATGAAATAAACCTCATGCTTGAGCCTAGCATAGTGAAAATTCAACATGGAATCAGAGCTTAGGACTTGAAAGAGCCATTGCACAAGCTTTCAAAGCCAATCGTCCTCTTTTCTACAATCCATACAGCCCTCCTAGGGTTTCCAGAAAAAGGTACGACCCTCTCCTTTTTGGTTGTTTCAGCACCCTACACTGAAACGTTGGGGCTAAATTTGGCATAGGAGTGTACGGCCTCCTTCAACGCACCTCCAGCGACTTTCAGATTACAATTCCAAGAATTTGGATTTTTGGCCCTATGGTTTCTAGGGTTCTGCAATTTCAGCAAAATTTCAGTTTTAGGGTTTTTGCAGCTTATTGAAGGAGTTTTCAAGCTTACAAGTGTTCTTATGACTTTCAAGGCTTATTGTTGGCAGTCATAAGTCCAACGAAACCTAAGGTTGCTCGCCTAGCCTAGCCATTAGGTTTCCTAGCCTAGTTGTTAAGGGTTTGTGGATGAATCTGCAAACCATGAGGAACATAACCTTGGTGGAAGATAGGCTTGATGGATCAAGCAACTTCAGTTCCTAGAAGTCAAGACTACAGATCACCCTGGAAGAGGATGACCTATTAAGTATGATACAAAAGGCTTTACCAGAAATAGCTAGAGGAGTGCAAGACTCCCCTCATGATGACAATCGTGCTCTTGCCTTTCATACAAAGAAAGGAGGAAGAAATAGAAGAAGCTTCAATCAAGCATTCAAAGGAAGAAAGGAAGACAACTTACCTCCACTGCTGATGTTGATCCAAACCCACCTCAGAGAGATGAAGACATCAAAGATGAAGCCTTCTTATTCATATCAGCACTCTCAAGTACGGTTCCTACTGATAATGATATTTGGTTAATTGACAGTGGTGCCTCCAGACACATGACCGGATATAGAGATCATCTGACAGATCTTGTTGAGAAAGAGACCAGACTACATGTTGTACTTGGAGACAATGCCGGATATAATGTGAAAGGGGTTGGAACTTCTACATTCCAACTTGACTCTGACATACCTCTTCAGTTGAGTGAGGTACTATATGTACCTGGGATGAAAAGGAACCTTGTCTCTGTTTCTGCCTAAGAGGATAAAGGCTACAAGGTTACCTTTTCTTAAGGAAAAGTTCTTACAAGGCACAAGAACTCACATATGGATTCTACCCGAGTAATTTGTGTTCGAGAAAACAACTTATACGGGTTGATTGTCCGACCAGTCCAGGCCCTCTTACACGATACTATCAGCTTGAGTGAGCTATGGAAAAGGAGACTTGCTCACATTCATTATAGAGCCCTTCCCGCTCTAGGGAAGATGGTAACAAGCCTTCCAAAGATACAGGTTCAGCATGATGGTGTTTGCAAAGGTTGTGCTCTTGGCAAAAATGTCAAGGGGTACTTCTTGAGCAGTGACAGCAGATCCAAAGGGATCTTGGACTTTATATATTCAGATGTGTGTGGAACCATGATCGTTGCTTCCTTAAACAGATATTTGTACTATGTGCTCTTCATTGATGATCACTCTTAGAAGACGTGGATTTATTTCTTGAAGACCAAGGATGGAATCCTTACAAGATTTCAAGAATTCAAAGCTCAGGTTGAGAACCTGACCGAGAGGAGGATCAAGGTGTTGAGGTCAAATAATGGAGGAGAGTACACCTCCAGAGATTTCAATGATTTCTGTATTGAGGCAAGGATCAAGAGGGAGTACATTGTTCCTTACAACCCTCAGCGAAATGGGGTTGCAGAGAGGAAGAACAAAACTATCATTGAGGCAACCAAAGCAATGATACATGATCAGAATCTACCTATGATTCTGTGGGCAGAAGCATCCATGACAGCACTATATGTTCAAAATAGGAGTCCTCACCAGATTTTGAAGAACGTGACTCCCGAAGAAGCTTTCACCGAAGTGAAGCCTGAAGTTGGACACTTTAAGATATTTGGGTGTCCAGTATACTTTCATGTACCCAAGGAGAAGAGAACCAAGCTGGACCCTTCAAGTAGAAAGGGTACATTTCTGGGGTACAGTGAATCTTCGAAGGCATATCAGATATACATCCTTGGTCAGAGACAAATCGAGGTTAGCAGAGATGTCATCTTTGAGGAAGAGATAGCCTTCCGAAGATCCAGAGAATCTCGGATGGAGATTGACAGCAAGACAGTACCTTCTCCCCCTTCAGTAGTTCAGAGGGAGACAGCCATTGATACAATTGCTCCAGTTGATGTTCCCAGAGACATTGCAATAGGCCATAAAAGGCCTGTCTGGGCTCGACAGACTCTGCAAGAGGCAAAGGGACATGCAGCTCCTCGAGGCATATTCCAAGAGAGCAAGAGACCACAGAGATTCTCGAGCTATGTTTCAACCATGAGTCAAATCATTGATACTGAGCCTTCTTGTCATGGAGAAGAAGCAGGACAGTAGGTATGGCAAGATGCCATGACAGAAGAGTATCAATCCATCATTTAGAATGATGTGTGGGATATTGTTCCGAGACTAGAAGGGAAGTCTATTGTGACTTCCAAGTGGATCTATAAGATCAAGCATGCAGCTGATGGAAGTGTCAAGAAGTACAAAGCGAGATTTGTGGCTAAAGGATTCTCTCAGGTAGAAAGAATTGATTATGAAGAGACATTTGCTCCAGTAGCCCGATACACTTCCATTCGTACTATCATTGCACTAGCTACATCTATGGGTTGGAGACTACATCAGATGAATGTAAAGACAGCTTTTCTCAATGATGAGATTGAGGAAGAAGTTTACATCAAGCAGCCAGAAGGATTTGTGATACATGAGCAGAAATCTCATGTGTGCAGGTTGAAGAAAGCCCTGTATGGACTAAAGCAGGCACCTCGTGCTTGGTACGAGAAGATGGATGGATTCATGATGAGTTTGGGCTTCAGCAAGAGTGTTGTTGATCCAAACCTATATTATCACATTGTTGGTGACTAGTGCCTGATCTTGGTCCTGTATGTTGATGACTTATTCCTCATCGGTTCAGAAAGACTTATTGTTGAATGCAAGCAAGCATTGACTTCTCAATTCAAGATGAAGGATATGGTTATGATGCACTACTTCTTGGGACTAGAAGTATGGCAGAGGACTGATGAGAATTTCTCGAGCCAAGGAAAATATACAGTGGAGATATTGAAGAAATTTGGTATGAAAGACTACAAATCCATGCCTACACCGATGGTGATGGATCTGAAGAAATTGAACGTGGCTTCTACTGATTCAGGCAAGATTGATCCACATCTTTACCGACGATTGATTGGATCATTGATGTATCTAGTTAACACCAGACCTGATATATGCTATGTAATGAATGTACTAAGCCAATTCATGAGTCAGCCAAGACAGACTCACTGGATAGCAGCAAAGAATGTATTGAGATATCTACAAGGCACAGTTGGATATGGCCTGAGATATGCCTCCGATGTAAACATGAGATTGTAAGGATATGCCGATGCAGATTGGGCAAGGAGCACAATGGACCGAAAGAGCACATCTGGTTGGTGTTTTACTTTGGGGTCTGCCATGGTTTCTTGGTGCAATGGGAAACAAAGCTCTATGGCTTTGAGTACCACAGAAGCAGAGTATATAGCGTTGAGTGTGGCAGTCCACGAAGCAGTGTGGCTTCACAAACTCCTTGCCGATTTATTTGTTCATGAGATGGATTCTCCCATTATTCACTGTGATAACCAAAGCTTCTCTCTGAGAATCCTGTGTTTCACGTTACATCGAAACACATTATGATAAAATACCATTATATAAGAGATATGGTACAGAGAAAAGCAATACACGTGCAATACCTTCCTACACATGAGCAAATTGCAGATATCTTCACCAAACCGCTTGCCAGGAAGAAGTTCAAGTACTTCCATGACAGACTTGGCCTGGTGGAGAATGCCTCCCTAGCTGAGAGGGAGTGTTGATGATTGCAACGTCATGTGACACTCTCCATGATACGTTCTCCTCTGTGACTGAGTTGAGTTGACCTGTGAGAGCCCATGTGATGAGTGTATCATTCTCCTTTGTGTGAGAGTTGAGTCAATGTGGTCTCCTGCCTTCGTACTCCTATGGACTCAGTTGAGTCAGGCTTGAGATGGTACTCCAGATGATTCTCTTGTGGACTCAGTTGAGATAGAGATCTGTTGAGTATGACAACCCTGTGGCTGAGCACAGGTGGACGTGTCCCCAGTCACTGAGCACTAGTGGATATGTGGATCCCTTGCTATATTGTCTAAGTGTAAAATTTACTTGTAACAGTAATTATGATGTAAAGGGTACAAGTCAGCCCCACCATATGCGAAAGATAATTAAGGTTTATTGTAATAATTAATTATATTTCTAAGTTATTGAGGTCGGGCATGTTGTGCCAATAGACACACCTATTATTGTGTCTAGTCTTGTATAAATAGAGGTGATTTCCCCATTGAGGAAACACACTCTCACACTTGTCACTTGCCATTTGGAAATTTCAGCAAGTGCCTTTATGGCTGAAGTGCACAACTCTCTTGGGCGCTAGTTTCAAGATTGTAGAAGCACCCTCTTGTGTGCATTGGGGTTTATGGTTGGGGGATCTTCTCTTGAGAATATAGCAAAGGATTGTTGGCTTTTCTTCCCTTGAGTAGAAGGGTTTCCCAGGATAAATCTTGTGTATCTTGTGCATGGTAATTCTTCTCGTGATCTTGCTTATTGCAGCACTTGTGTATGGTGTAGCTGCATTTGTTTATGGTTCAAGTACATGCTAAATGAAATAAACAAAATTCAACAGGTTTTGGCTTTATTCATTCTTTGGAAGATCAGATGTAAGTCTGTTTTTGATCATGAGGTTAGCTCAATGTTTGTTTTTTGTACTATGTGGCAGGATGAGCTATGCTATCAGCTCCTGGCTAATGGCACTCTATTGATCAAAAATGCCCAATCTCTAGATCCCATAGCTTATTCTGATTTTATCTCAGTATTAGTAATATTACAGAAGAGATTATGATGTCCATTGTATATACACTTCCACTTTTTGTTTTACTGTTTGTAAATATTTTTTCTGTAAATATAAGAGGTGTTTTGAAACAAAAAAATCAACATCCTCTAACTCTGTAACAGCAACCTCATTTCTCAATATTACTCAGAAAATAATAAGCTACAGTGGCTTCGTATCACACACAACTCTCTAACCAGAGAAAAAATAAGAGCACCCTCCTCATTTTATAGACTAAGGGAAGGAGAGAGTTACAAACAGAAAAGTAACCCACAGTTCAATGTGGCTCTCGGGAGGAATCTCTCCACTAAAGTAATACACCAATGATGCGCCCAATAGAGAAGAGTAGCACACTTGGAGTGTAACTCCTAGTATTAATTTTGCCACCCATGCAAAGAGTCTCTCCTAGAATAGTTTGCCCTCCTTAGCATGTGTAACTCCCAAAGATATGAATGAATCCCCACTCCATGGTGTAACTCCCCACAATAATGCAACCACCTCATGTAACTCCCAGTAACAAAAATGAAAAGAGGGCCATAACACAAAGTCACCCATGAAACTCCCTTTCATAAGTGTGCTCTCTCTCAAACAACCAGCCAAACAATTAGCTGCACAAATCACCATAGCTGAATGGAGCTGCTCAACATGCTACAGCTAACAGTGATGGAGAAAGATTTCTGAGCAACACGTAAACTAACAAATTTAAGTTACATGTGGAATCTTGCACAAATCAGATTAAGATATTTATGTGTGACAATTAATTTAGCTTGCAATTAAGCCTTGCATGAATGTTATTGAGATCATGATTCATTTGGCCTGCAGCTCCTCATAATGAGTGTTAAGGGCTGACATAGCCAGCTAAGCACCCTTTTAGAAATGTGGTTTGAATTCTTATCTAAATTTATAAGCAGCTCAATAAAAGAAGTATATTTTGGGGAGAGAAAAACTAGTGTTTCCTAGATCAGTCCTCCCAGTGGACACTATGTGGAGCTTAAACCCCTTGAATGGTCTGTCATACTTTATTTTCATGCTGCAATGCTATTTTCTATTTAAGTTGATTTATATTCAGCAAAGAAAGAATTTGTGTTGATCTATTTCAGTGATTCTATTTTACAGCATTATATTAGGCTGCACTCTGATGATGATATAAAATTCTCTGCCCTTGCTTTTGTGTTGAAACATTGCCTAACATGAAAATAACAACTAAGTGTTGAACAGGGAATTTGTAATCGATTAACCTTGTTAAAGGGAAATAGAGAGAAAACTTTTAAATAAAAGACCACCTTTGGGAAATCAGGACTCGTAAATTAGTTTCTATAGGTGGATCTGGGACATTTGAGAAGGAATTCAGATAGAACCAAATCAAATTCAAAGCTTTTCTGGATTAACCAACCAATCAGATGCTCATGTTTCAATAATAACAGTGATTGAATAATTATGGGAAGTAATTTGACTTGGTCATAAGAAGTTAAAGCCTGCAGTTTAATGGCAATAATGATAATTAGAGAGATCTATCATTCTAAAATAGATAGCTTCAACAGGAAAACGAGCGAGAAATAAACTCTTGGCTGCTTCTTTCCTTACTAATTATAAGCTAGTCAACATCCTAAAAACAATGGAAGACCTGACTTTACATTGAGCAGGATGAATGTACGCACATTGGCCAAAGAAACAAGAGATGAAGTTCAAAAACTACTAGAAAAGTGGGAAAAAGTTGAAAACCCAATCCATATTTCAGAATCTATCTAGGACATGTCGAGAAACTTGCTCTAAGTAGATAGTGAGAATGATGCAAGGGCTTCATTTCTGCTGCGAGCAAGCTCCAGCAACTATAGACAGGCACTGCAATCATGAACATGATAAACTCAAAGGACCTGCAACATCTGAAGATTGGGGAGGACATTTCAAGGACAAGCTACTGCTTTAACTAAGGATTAGCATTCCCTTGTTTCGGCCTTGCTCATTTAAGTTCCAATTTGTAATATCTTTGTATTTGGCCAGTCAAATATCATATCTGAACATCCCTCTTCTTATGGTCATTGGTAAACATGTTAGTTTTTAGATAATGAGGTGTCTCAGCATAGGGCTATGTGTACTAAATTGACCCAGATCAGCCTTAGTATTTCAGCCTAAGTCTAACTTAGGCTTGCAGCCAAATTTTACCCTGAGTGGAATGTGAGGCCCAAGGAGTGGAATGTGAGGCCCAAGGAGAGAGGGCACGCCCCATGAAGGAGGCTGATAGTGGAGTGTGGGACCCTTGTCCAAAGGCGCACCACTTAGTTGTTATTTTCATGTTAGGCAACGTTTCAACACAAAAGCAAGGGCAGAGAATTTTATATCATCATCAGAGTGCAGCCTAATATAATGCTGTAAAATAGAATCACTGAAATAGATCAACAAAAAAAAAAAATTGCTGAATATAAATCAACATAAATAGAAAATAGCATTGCAGCATGAAAATAAAGTATGACAGACCATTCAAGGGGTTTAAGCTCCACATAGTGTCCACTGAGAGGACTGATCTAGGAAACACTAGTTTTTCTCTCGCCAATATATACTTCTTTTATTGAGCTGCTTATAAATTTAGATAAGAATTCAAACCACATTTCTAAAAGGGTGCTTAGCTGGCTATCTTGGCCATTGAGGCCCAAGGCTGGGCACACATCTCAAGGTGAATGAGGGGCTGCTACAGAGATAAAAGGAGGATGAGGGTGAGAGAACAAATACATTCTTCATTTGTGAGTTGAGCAAGAGAGGAGCTGAAGGAGGGTGCTAGGCTGAGGCAATTGTTGGCTATGTAATAGGGCAAAAGCAGAGCTGAAGGAGAGGGCTTTGACTGAGCGAAATCTTCATGAAGAAGAGGCAATACAGCAAGCCATTTTCAGCAAGAAATCAGGCCCTATCAGAGGCCGTACAGCAGCAAACCAGAGGGCCATTTCAGGCCAAATTTTTATCAGCAGCAGAGGCAGAAAATCAAAGGCCCTTGCTGGCCGAATTCCAGAGAAAAAAGGGGGCTGAGAAGGAGGCCGTACAGGCTGTCAAGTACAGGACCGTACTCATCCCTGCTGAAGCAAACTGCTGTAAATTCAGCTAAGTTTCTGCTGTAAGAAAATTGTATTTTTCTGTTGTAACTTGCCATTCCTCTAAACCCAATAAAACACCTCCTTTGCTGGTTTTCCTGACATTGGGTTTCCAGGGTATTTCGTGTGTTGTCTAATTTTTATGTTTGGTGCTGTGTATGCTTCTGCTGTGTGTTTAGGTTGAATAACTCAGCTGTAGGTTCGTTTGCATAATTATCAGATATATCAGAAAGTGTAATTTCTGTGTTAAGAGTTAATTATTAGCAATAACCTCTAGTGGCAGAGTTATAAAAATCAACAAAACATTCAGAAGTCGCTTGTCCGGGCACCTCTCATATTATTGTTCATATTGTTCGCATTAGAAGATTTATTGTCCATAAGTGTCAATTCTTCATAACAGTTATGGCATTAGATGACAACTATTACAGTAGGGTAATAATAACAAATACACCCACAGTTGAGGATAGATGCACTTATATTGTCATGTTCCCATATCATCACATCTAATCTCTGCACAGGTAGGCATGCCCTTTCTTCAAGGAAGAGGCAAACTAATAGGTTTTAACCATTCACCACCCCCATAAATAACTTTGTTAGATCCTTTTGGACAGGTGATTTAGAGGGTATCCCGATCAAATGATCAAAATTCGCAAGTTGCCGGTCCAGTCCTCCCAAACGTCGCAATGACTGTGGGTCTTATTAAGCATGAAGTTACCTCTCAACCCTGAGCTTTGCCAACCCAACTAAAAATTAATTTAAAGGTCAACCCTAGCTTGTGCAGTTAATGCGAATACTAGAACTAGACCTTTATGCCATCAGTGAATGCCATTCCTTGGGATTCTGGAAACAACGACTCGGAAGCAATTACAGCAATTTGTGCTCTGGTGGTTACTTTGGCTAAAAACACTTGCTTATGATTCAAAACCTAATCCAAATTTCAAGCATAAGAGTACAAACGAGAAATCCAAAAAGCTTCCTGTTGTGGCCGGGGAAAAACCTATTGCTTATAGCAAGTTTCAGACACATAATCAAAGAATAGTTAAGTTTATAAAATGAAACCGAACTTGAAGGGAGACTGCAACTTCAATACATGATAGGAAGCATACTCTATGCTACCCAAGCCAATAAGTATGTTTGCATTTCGATAATCAAAGTAATGTAATGATACGAGTAGTCCATCACTGGGGGCACGGAATGAAATACAGCAGTAACTAGTAACAGATTTCTACAAGCCTTTTTAGCGAGTTTGTAAATTTAATGAACTGTAATTCCGTACCTTTAATAGCAGCAATTAACAGTGGCTCCCAATATAATTTGCGAGCAATGCACAAGGACAGGTCGCTTCTTCTTCCTCCTCTTCCTCCTTTATCGAAGGTTGAATAGAAAAAACGAACACTTGGGTTTCTTTCCAGATGGCCGCCCATCATTGCTTGTGGCTTTTCAGAAGCCTTTTGGCAGGTGGAAGCAGATATGGTATATATAACCTTACTTTACTGCACTGTACGAGGCAGATGGGTTCTTTTTTGAAAAGAAGCGCCTCTTCATCTCTCTATTGCCATAACCAAATTTGAATTCTTGCGGTTACATGAGAGTTTGTTAGGTATTTGTTAGAACTCGTGACCAGGCAAACCAAAGTAATTAGCGGCTGAGAAAAAGGACTTAGGTGTAGTTATATGAGATTTGTTAAGAAAAGTTATTTACAATGGTTGGTGGGGATGTGGTATAGAGGTTGATTGTCGCAGTTTATTATAATTAGTTTAGATTTAAATTTTAGTTAATTTTTTTATAAAATAATTATTAAAATTTCTTTAAGGTTATTATAAAAAATTTAAAATTTATTTATTATGAAAATTCAGTATATTATGGTTAAAATTAACTAATTAAAAGCAATTTTAATTTATATTTTATTATTTTTAATTATTAATTATATTTTTACATATAACTCAATACTCAATGTCATAATTTTAAAAACTATTTATATTTACTTAATAAAAGAAATAAAGGTAT
This sequence comes from Picea engelmannii, assembly GCA_009831015.1. Classification (NCBI taxonomy): domain Eukaryota; kingdom Viridiplantae; phylum Streptophyta; class Pinopsida; order Pinales; family Pinaceae; genus Picea; species Picea engelmannii. Next base: position 384,009 of record ML792890.1, on the reverse strand, counting down.
CGCTCTGATACTTGCAGGGGCACGGAGCTCCGTTGTAGCTGTCATTCCAGGTCTCCCTCAGCATACAGGACGTGATTCGGGCGCCTTCGCTCTGATATTCGTTTGCAGGGGTGTTGAGGTCGTTTTAGCTGCCGATCGCTCTGCACTCAGGACGCGACTCCAACGCGCCCCTACAGTGTGCACGCGAACTGGAGCAGTGGTAGCCTTTGGGGGGGCGTCGCTCTATCAAGATGGCTCCAAATCCGAGTGCCGAGAACGAGGAAGACCCTTTGGAAGCCTTCACAGCGTTAATCCGCTCGGTAAGGCCTAAATCCCTGCCTTCTATTCCGTCTAAGTTTGTTAAGAGAATGGAGGAGATCCCTACTCTGGAGCTATCTCCAGAGCAGCCTTGCAACCTTGCCCTCTATTTGGCAGAAAAGGCTCTCATTGGAAAGTTTACGGGGTTATGGCCCAGCCCCAAAACGGTGGATGCATGGATTGAAGAACGATGGAGGTCGATGATAAAGGAAAAAATCACTCGGAGTGCAATAGGCAGGGGTTTTTTTGTCTTCAGTTTCTCAAGTAAAGAGGACAGAGACCTAGTTTTCAGATCTGGACCCTATTTCATGGGGTCGAGAGGGCTGTTCTTAGCCCCCTGGACTCTTGATTTCAATCCCGGAGATGAGATCACCGCAGCCCCTGTTTGGGTTAGGCTGCCTTACCTCCCCATACATCTATGGGGGAAAAGCTCTCTAGAGGACATTGGCAACAAGCTTGGGCGTTTCCTGGACAGTGTAGATCCGAAAGGGGATCAGTTTACCTGCGCTCGAATTTGTGTTGAGGTCAACCTCGAGAAAGGCCTACCGGAAGCCATCAAGCTCTCCCTGGGGGAATGGAGTCATATCCAAGAACTGGACTACGAGCAGATCCCTTTTAAGTGCCTCCGGTGCCATGCATACGGTCACTTCGCAAAAAGCTGTCCCAAAGTCTCAGAGGAGTCGAAACCAGTCAAAGAAGATGATTTTCAGCCAGTATCTAACCGACGAAGGCAACAAAGGAGAAAGGATCCGCTACCCCAGGCTTCGAAGGCCACTCATTCAGCAAAGGCAACTCTAGAAAATAAAAACAGTTTTGATGCACTGAAGGAAGATGAAGCACTTGATCTAGAAGCAACACCAGGGAAGGAAGACCCTCCGGCAGAAGAAAGCCTTCTGGCCTCCACCCCCCCAGGGCCAGTAGCAGCAAGAAAATTTCGGGYTGATCCGGATCCCTCTGCCTCTGCAGGTCTGACTGGCTCAGTCCCCTCTAGTGACTCTGTGGAAACTTCAGAACCTGAAGACAATTCAGTCCCGTCTCCACCCCTTACCCGAGGACGAAAGACCAACAAAGCGCGCAGAGAAATAGAGGCGGCCTCCAACATTTCTTCAGGCTCTCAGAAAAAGATGGATCCCTTCCTTAAGAAGAAAATTYCRCCCCCCTCRRGTTAATGCTTTGCTTCTGCCTTCTACTGTGCTCMCARTTTGTAAGAATTTACTCATGTATGCAACTCTTGWCATTTTTTCGAATTAGCTCCAGAAGCAGATGGGATGGGTGTCCCAAGACATTCACAAGAAGGTTGGCAGCACTGTTAGAGGTCACCAACCTTCTTCAGATTTGTAACTTTTTTATTCTGGCTTGCCAGAAGGCCGACTAATGAAACACAACCGTTCTTGTAAAAAAAAAAAAAAGAAATAAAGGTACCCACACAATGAATTGTTGAATGTCATCTTACAAAATAAGATAATGAAACTCTCTTTCTTCATAATAACCCTCTTCCTTCTTGGTGAGGAGCATGTGGTGTTAGAAGTTTTCCAAGGTGAAATGTGAACTCTATGATAATTGTTAAGTCACTCTTCTTGGAACGTGTTCCTCTTGTGCTTATAATAATATTATGAAGATGTATATATAAATTTCAATTTTAAATATTATTGTTGTTTCTCTATGACTTGGAAGTGGATATGGATTAAGCATGTACACGAAAATTTAATTCATTAAAGACAAGTTTATAAAGCTTTCTCTCTACCAAAATATGATATAAAGATAAGGGATTTAAGGCAAGAACATAAAAAATATGTGGAGCATATTTTTTGAAGTTACAAACAAAATTTAATGTTACAACCAAAATTTAATGTTATAGAATGAGTGGTTCAAAGGGTTTGATATAACAAATCCAATGATAAAAAAAAATTGTATTATAATGATTTTTTAAGTTCTCAAATTTATATAAAGTTAAAAATAATTTTAGTTTGGGAAGTTATATAATGTGTTAATTAAAATTTTTGAATAAATGTATAAAGAAAATGTGTAAATTTAACCTTTCCTCCACGGTGTATGTCGTATTGTCCTTCACATTGTGATGTCCTTTTCTTTCAGTCACATTGTTACGTCGTATTGTCCTTCACATTGTGATGTCCTTTTCTTTCAGTCACATTGTTACGTCGTATTGTCCTTTCCCCCGCCCTGACCAATCAAAATATCCACTAAGCAAGGAAAGCTATTATATTTTAAACTTCAATAAACTATTTAATAGTTAAAGATAAAATTTCAATTATAATATAAGAGTAAAGTGACAAATTATAACAATATTTGTCATACTATATTTGTCTTCACAAAAAATAATGATGAAAAGTATAATGATATGTACTCTATCACTTTTAAAACCTCAATTTATATAATCTATCATTTTTAAAACTGCAATTTATATAATTTAACATCGTATGATTAAAGTTTTATTTTAGTTATTAAATTTAGTTTTGATTATTTAAAAACATTATAAATAACTAATAACTATATGAGAGGTTTTTTAATATAGTTTTCACATTATTTTCTTTTTAATAGTTTTTACATGTGACATTGTTTAAATAGATATTTTTGAAACTTGTACAATCTTTGTTTAAATAAATATTTTTTAACTTTTGTATAATTTTTGTAATTTGTTTTTTGTAATTTGTTTTATGGATAGATTATTTTTAATTTACTTAAATAAGTTATTATTTAATTATTATTTATCAAATTTGATTATTTCTTAACCATTTTACATAGCTTTAGATAACTTTTGGGATTTATCTATAAAATTTGGCTTCTTATTATTGAAAGGGTACTCTTTAGATTATGTTATACTTATTTTTTCTAGTTTTATCAAGATTTTGACAAATGAATTTAAATGTTTGTTTTGTTTTATTTATTATTTCCCGTTCAATTATTCTTGTTTGGTCATCTTTTCTACAAGAAAAACCAACAGCACTATCTTTGATATTCACAACAAATAGGTTACAGAGTTTATTTTTACATCAATACATGTGGTGTATGTTTGTTGGTACCTATAGTATGATGGCGTTAAAACTAGTGATGTGTCATAAAACAAAGCCCCGCACTCCTTTGTAGACATTCTTTCTCCTTTAACATCTATTTATGTTATAAATAGATGTCTTTTTTCACTTTTTTTCCCTCTATTCAAACTACTCTTGAACCTCCTAATGCTCTTCAAGTATTGATGTAATTGATCTCTTGGGTTTTCCTTGGATTTATTCCTTGTCTTTATTTCAACCCCTTCAAACTCTTAGTTAAGTCCATGTGTTTATTTTTTTTGCAAGTATCTATAGATTTGATGATTTAAAGCCACTCTCTCCCTCACTTAAACGTGTTTAAAATTTTAATCTTGTTGTTAAGTTAAATCCATCATAATTTTTATTATTGCTTTGTTATTGTTGTACTTTATTTTCAAACTCTTTTTTAAGTCTCATATTTTATTAGTGTTTTTTTTAATCTGAATTTGCTTGGATTCACATAGACCTTTTAATCTTTCTAAATAAAAACTTGCACTTCTTCCATTTAACTACCTAAAAACTTGCACTTCTTCCATTTAACTACCTATAGAAGTATTCATTCTTTTGTTGATTTTGTGTTCTTTGTTTTTCTTATTAATATTTAATGATTTCATTAGATAAAAGTACTTATATTATTATTAGTCTCTGCCTCCGACTAGGGACTCTAGCTTTTGTTGACTGCCTATTACCTAGTTTGTTTTGTTGCAATAGTTGGTGTGTTTTGGAGCATATTACACTCTAAGCCTAAGTTTCTTTGCTCTCACATTTCATCGATTCACAACACTTTTGCATAATATCTTAAGTTTTGCTTGATATTAATGAGATTTATTTTTAACGGGTTTATTATTAAAAACAACTTAATTTTTTTATTTTTCAAGTATAAAAAACAATTTTTTGGATTGGTTAAATGCTACGGGATGTGACTTAAAGGCGTTGTCTAAACATTTGACTTTTATAACTTTTTCATCGGAATGCAGTGAAATAGATTTTGGTAAAATCATCGTTTTTTGTTGTTTAAATTGCATTTTTAAATGCATAAATGGATTCAACACCTTGAAAAACTTTGGGGGTACTCGAATTATACAGAATCAATCACTCAAATATGGAGTTCCAACAATTTTTGGTCGGATTTCAATGAAAATTGATCGGAAAATATGCCCGTAAAAACTCCAAAAAGTTGAACGTTTAGACTACGCGATGACTTAAATCCCCTGGAGTACTCTTTTTTCTTTTCTAAATTGTCAGAATAAAAAATAAATAAATTTATTAGTAGTGAATTGTGTTGGCTCTGACATTGTATTCATTTCACTCCACAGTTAATGCACCACCTCTGCTCCTCACAACTGTCACTCTCACTGTCTTAGACTCGACAGTGTTGCATCGCCTCAGAGTCCACAGTGTTGCATCGCCTCCTCCACCAACGCCTCAAACTCCAATGTTGCAATCTAGCCTTCAGCCGTCACCACTCACATTGTTGCAATGGAGATTTATGGACAGTGTTGCAATGGAGAAAGGTTGCAACACACTCGTAAGTTTTCCTTGTACACAAGTAATGCTCTTTAATTTATCAAAAAAAAAAAGTGTACCTAAAATGTCTATAGCTACACCAACGGGGTTGGAAGAGTGGAGTTGTCGCCATCTGCATCTTCATCTTTTGATTTTTGTTGAAACACCAAAGTTAGAATTTCTCCTTACTGGTAAGCTTAGCTAGAGACTATTGTTTAACTACTTTTTACAAAGACTGGGTGTTTGCATTACACGTCCATGGAAATGTTGTTGGTTATTCTTAATATTACACTATGTTGTTGTGAATTTTGAATGTGTTGGAAACCCTAATAAAATTTCTATTTTTTTTTATTGTAAATACATGACAGGCTTCATCGTAACATTCAAAATTGTACATGGGTATAAATACAACACAAAGAAACTATAGTGAAATACCATCACGAATTATCTAATTGTGCAAACTGGGGAGGTTGAAGGGCTTGAAGGCCTCAGTTATGGAGCGAATAAATCAATGAAAAATTCTCTGACCTGTTTCTTCAGGAAAGTTTCCCAGAGTTGCAGCAGTGCCAAAACGAGTTTTCTCACCTCTTGATACTCTTGTTTAGACAAATTTCATGTTTGATGTAGGCATTTCATGTCTGTTGTAAACGTTTCATGTTTGTTGTAGAGCGATCGGACTGCATGTTATAAGTTATGAACATTTTCCTACATAAGCATTATTTTATAATTTCATGTTTGATGTGAAGCATGTGTATGCCCATTGCCATTATAGATCAAAAAAATAATGGAGCGGAAACCCACTGGGGGATATCCCATATATTCCAGGTTATTTATGACTGACCAAGCTTTGCCCTTTACTTTAGATTGTCCCATGGTAAAATTGTGATTTTGGCATGAGCATGCACTTGTTAAATATTCCAACATAATTGCACCCTACCATGTTATAGACCTAGGTTCTATTCTCGGCTTAGTGACTTTTTAACATACAGAGTTCTTATTTTGATATAGCGGACTAGCTATTAAATTGTACCCTACCACGTTACAGACCCGGGTTCGATTCCCAGCTTCGTGCCTTTTTATTCTTGCAATGGGTTCGGATGGGGTGGTACTTGCGATATCTCGACTTGGGACGCTTTTTGTTGTTGCTTATGTTACCTATGCCTTTTCCTGTGGTGGTTATTTTTACTTAAGGAGTTAAGGTGCTTTCACTACTGTTGTTGGTAGTACTACTCTCGCTTCTAGCTTTCGAGAAAACTAGGATGGTCAATATACATATCCAAATAAAAAATGGATAGCATAATAAGAGAGTTTGTCACGTGAAAGAGATTACATGTGACTTTACACATAAGCCTATAAATAACATAACAACGCTGAGATAAAGCAGCAGACTCGTCATTACGCTAGACTCTATCCCTCGCCATGATTGTGTCGACATGACTTGAAAAGTATAAGAAACTTTCTTTTAAGGGCAAGCAAATTGGTCAAGCTTGACCAACTATCTAAATGCACTCGACTTAAGTTAAGTATAAGTCAAGTATAAGATAGGTTGAAGCACCACCACTACCAAAAAATTAATTGTCAAGATATTTAACAATAATACACATTTGTGGGTCAACTTTCTTCCTTAGATTTTGGTATAACTTGTCCATTTCTACCCTATCAAATTCCATTTCATGAATGCATTAAAAAATGTTAGTTTAATCATCCTTGAAATATTACTATTCTTGCTCTCTATATATTCCATCATAAATAGATAGATAACAAAATTTATTATCATTGCATTGAAATCTAAACAAAATAGAAGAAATGCAGTATAGATTATCAACAATGATCTCAAGTTCGGGACAAGAAGAAGGTGAGTTTCTTAAGGTTGTGTAATTGAAATACCTTATCAAGTACAACAATTCAGAATTCTACATAGTGAGATTCATAAGAATTTGGAATTCTTCTGACGTAACATAGCGATATTTATGTCAATGGGGTGTAGCCCGAGTGGTCTGTTATGAGGGGTGTTTTCCCCCCCACCAAGCTTCAAGTCCTGCAAGTGACATGTTTGAGCCCTTAAATGGGATTGTAAGAAAAATACTTGACCTCCCTATGTTCTCCGGATTCGGGGGGGGACCCGTGGATGTAGCGAGTACCAATAAGTGCCATGAACCACATGAAAAAAAAAACATAGTGAGATTCATTCAGTCTATAATGATAATGATAATATTACTGACAAGGCATTCAAAACCTGTGATATGGATGTTATGCTAAAGCCCAAACCTGTAATATAATTTGTGATAAATTAAACTAAATGATACTAGATACGACGAGGACTGTTGGTGATGGGTCAATAACCGCACATGCCATAAATATATTTTTCGTGGTTAGGGCACTTGTAGAAGCAACACCCACGATGAGTATTGTCACTCCTAAGGTCAACGCAGAAGCCAAAGCAGCTCTACATTATTCTTTTTACTTTCCAGCTTCAAGGTCACGCTCAACTAATGTCTCGCTACCTCCCCTCTCCTTTGTCCCACAACACTACTTCAGATTCTCTAGTCTGTACAAACCAACATCACCAACGGTCATAGAAATAACCATGAAATCCAAAAACCAACGGAATTGTAACGAAACCCTATTACAATTTGCATATTCTTTCAACAATATTCTCTTTTGTCTATAATCGCTCAACAATCAATTGTTGTTCCCTTAGTCACAGGGTAATAATTTTTCTTGTGAAGTGTCCAGAATAATAAGGCTTTTCTTGAAGTGCTCATAGGACCATTCGCTAAGTAGAAAGTAGAAAGCGTGAAAACCAAAGACTTTAAATTAAAATTAGATTTATATTTGTATAAAAAGTTTAAATTAATCATTAAGTGAAATTAATTTTATACAACTTCAACATAAATAATTTTTAATTATTTTTCATTGAAATTCACACATGAACATAAATAGGGTCCTTGTCCCATTCAATACGTCTACTTCATTCTCTCCCAGGTGTCTAGGTTAGTGCCCCGCGTGTCTAGGCTAGCTCAAATTCTTATGAAGGTTTGTTTGACATTTAAATTAATTATTAATTCTTATACGACCAGGTCCTTTATAAATAAATAAAGTCTTAAAGCAAAGTACTTGAGAAGATTGCATCATGTATTGCAGATTACTTGAGCTAAAGATTGCATAGTACTTTCAGGTATGTTTCCGGTCGTTTATCCAAAATGTTGATTTGCTTCTATCTAGTATAAAAAAATGCTTGTTCCATTCAGTATGGGTTTTCATTCACTTTCAATGGCATTCTTGCTCTCCTTCTATTACAATTACGTATGCTTCTATTCTTTCCCTCCTTGTATTACAATGTTGCTTATAAATTTTTAGAGAATGCCATGCCTATTTTAGTTATTGTTAAAATCAATTGTTTTTTAAAAAGCATTCACACATCTTTCCTATTGTGTTAGCATAATTAATTATGTAATTAAGTAGTTACTTGATGATTAGCGGTATTATGCTTTTGTGAAAAGTGAATGTGGATATATGGATTATTTAATTATAGAAGAGGTGGAATTAAAATTAATTCTAGGTATAAGCCTATTTTAGTTATTGCTAAAATCAATTATCTTTTTGAAAGCATTCACTCATCTTTCCTATTGTGTTAGCAGAATTAATTATGCCCATGTCCTTTTTTTCCAAATTCTTAATGAAATTCAAAGGAAAAATAAATCCTTATGAATGCGGGTCCCAATTAGCCTACGATTTATTTTCCCTAACGACTGTATGGTGAACTCATGACGTGAGTGAATTTGTTTTGTTATTTTGCACGTCGTTATCATCATGAAAATTGTATCGATTCATCTAGAGGTAACGATTACATATCATTTTGACCTCTTGTGCAAGACGACCCATTCCTATCACATTGAATGTTCGTATTATTATTATTATTATTATTATATGCAGTGAAAGCGATATTCAATTATGTATTCAATATTCAATGTATTATGAAGTTACAAGACACTTCATTATTTTATTACTTTTCGTTTTGGTCACCAACTTCAAGAAGCGAGACCTCGATGTCAACAAATTTGGATTCAAGTAACAATGTTCGCCTCCAAGAAGGAGTTGAACACAACGTTAAACTATGCCCTTTCCCTTCTCCTTCCAAAATTCTTGCATGGTCTTCCTTAAGGGGAGGAGTAAGTTAGTCTTATACCAAATTCTAAATAAACTCATTTCATCACAAATTCCACCACAATTTGAAATCCATGAGATCTCTTTCTATATTAATTGATTCTGTCAACTGAAAGCTCCCACAAAAAAAAGCATTTCCAACAACTAAGAGCTCCCCCAAAAGCATCTTCATAGTACATAATTATACAATTATAACTTTGCTCACCCCCAACTATTTCTTTCCTTCATGTAGCATATTGAGCCCTCGTTGCAACCATTTTGGACATCAGTAAAAAGCTAAAACATAGTTGAAGCTCAGTGGACTAATTTTTTCATCAGTCATGTTCTGTTTGTTCTTTTTTTAAATGATTTTTACGGGTAGGAGTAAGGAACTTACTTCCTCAAATTTTTATATTGAATTGTATTGAAATCTTTATTAAAGTGGGAAAACTTATCCTAGTAGTAGGGACAATCATCACTGACTTATTTCTATCGTCTAAGGAAAACTACTCCACCTAAAATAACTAGTTGGTAGTTCTTAAGAGAGCAAACTTACAAACTAGTAGCCAAGAAAA